>JAGTTL010000089.1:0-153062 GCA_036851935.1 Coregonus suidteri
AGTTTTTGAAAACCTGCCGGGAAATTTTGATACACTCCTGTTCTCCCTTTCTTTTACCTTTTTAAACGGGCACCTTTTGAACTGGGTTACCTGTTTTAAAAAACACATTTTCCACACACTAAAATAAAACAGACTCCAACCTCTCCACAATGGCCAAGCCCAAGAGATGTGTAAGGACATCAGGGTTTAAAAATTGTAGCCCTGAAAACAAAGGCGGGGAGGGGCCCTAAAGGAAAATAAAAGGGCAGCTTGGTGGAAGGCAAAAACGGGTTGTGCAATTTTTTAAAAATGGAAGAAGTTCAAGATGGGGGGGTAAATCACCCTCGGTCTGGGGCCCCCTCAAAAATCTCACCTCGTGGGCCCTCAAATCATGAAAAAGGTGGGGGATCCCCAGAATTACAGGGCAGGACCTGGTAAATGCCAAAGAAGCTGGGACCACAGTCTAAAAGAAACCATTAGAAACCCCACTACGCCGTCAGGATTCCCCAGCAGCGCCCCAAAGGGCCCCCCCCTTCTCAAGTCCGCTTTTCCGGGCCCGTCTGACTTTTTGCCAATGACCCACTGGATAAACCCAGAGGGGGAAGGGGAAAAGGTCAGGGGTTTCTGTTGAGACAAAAATAGGGGCTTTTTGGTTAAACTCCACTCCCCGGGGTTTTGGGGGAAGAAAAGGTGATTTAAAACCCCCAAAGAACCCACCCAACCGTGAAGCAGGGAGGTGGAAACATAAATTTTTTGGGGGTTTGCTTTTCTGCAAAGGGGACAGGACACGGGGCCCCGTATTGGGGAAGGATGGATGGGTCCATGTATCGCGAGATCTTGGCCAAAAAACCCCCTTTCCCCCTCAGTAAGAGCATTAAAGAGGGGCCCGGGGCTGGGTCTTCCACATGACAACCCCCCAACACACGACGGGCAAATAAGGGGGTGGCCCCTTAAAAGCATCTAAAGGGTTTCCTGGAGTGGCCTAGCCATCCCCCAGCCCTGAACCCAATAGAAAATTTTTGGGAGGAGCTGAAAGTCCTTATTCCCCGGCGACAGCCCCGAAACCTAAAGGAACGGGGGAAAAGGCCCTGTATGGGGGAGGGGCCAAAATCCCTGCTGCAGTTTTGGCAAACCTGGTCAAAAACCTACAGGAAATGTATATCCTGAAAATTTGCAAAAAAGGTTTCTGTCCCAAAATTTAAGTTTTTGTTTTTTCTGTGTACCCAAATACTTTGTCTGAAATAAAATGAAAATTTAAATTTTTAAAAAATCATACAATGTGTTTTTCCCTGTATTTTTTTTTAGATTCCGGTCTCCCAAAAGTTGAAGTGTACCTTTTGAAAAAAATTACAGACCTCTACATGCTTTGAAAGTGGAAAACCTGCAAAAATGGGAAAGGGGTATAAAATACTTGTTCCCCCCCCACTAATATATAATATCTCAGTGGGGGCCCTCCTCAAGGAGGAAGGGAGGACCATCCTAAGTGTTTTCAAAAAAAATTTTAAAATTTGTAAAACATGAAAAAAATTTTCCCCTTTTTTTGGGAAAAAACTATACTAAATTTAATCATCCCAAAAACTGATTAAAACACATTTTTTGGGAAAAGAACCCCTACAGTACCCTCAACAGTTTTCGGGTTGAAATATACCTGATGCAGGCCAAGAGTTTTGAAAGGGCCCGGTTTTGCTGTCCTGTCGGTCCTTTTGTGTCAGTCTGCCCCCCTAAATGTGTCCTCGACCTGTGTGCACCTACGTTGTATACTTTCATTTAAAGGGCTGGATGTAGAAACCCTCATGAAAAGTAAGGGACTTTTTTTGATTATCATGTAGTAGCCAAAACAAAATCGCTTTTACATTGAACTGGGGAAGGGAAATATGAATGACAGTCACCCAAATATGCTGAAATAGAAATAAGGCATACCATGAAAAAAAAAATCGTCCTCCCACTTTTTAAAGGGCCCTTTGGACAGCCACTATTAAATTTGGGGAAAAAAGTATTTATTCACCCAACCAATTGTGAAATTTTCTCCCACTTAAAAAGATGAGAGAGGCAGGGTCTTTTTCATCTGGGTTACACGTAAACCTTACAGACAAATTGAAAAAAAAAAGGCCAAAAAATAAAATTGTAGTTTTTTTTATAAATTTTTTTGCAAATTATGGGGGAAAATAAGTATTTGGTCACCCCCAAACAAGCAAGTTTTCTGGCTCTCCAGACCTGAACCTCTTTTTTAAAGAGGCACCTCTGTCCTCCACTCTTTACCTTATTAATGTCACCTTTTTTTAAAACTTGTTATCAGAAATAAAAGACACCTGTCCACCACCCTCAAACAGCCCACCCCCAAAACTCCCTAGGGCCCAAGCCCAAAAGGGAGCTGTCAAAGGACACCAGAAAAAAATTGTAGACCGGCACCGGCTGGGAAGACTAAACCCTAAATGGGTAAGCATTTTTTTTTTAAGAAACCCAACTGGGGGAAGCAATTATTGGGAAAAGGGAAGACTTTCCCAAGACCACAAAAATCTCCCTCACCCTGGGCTCCACCCCAAGATCTCCCCCTTTGGGGTCAAAATGATCACAAAAACGGGACAAAAACCCCAAACCACACGGGGGGACCTATAAATGACCTGCAAAGAGCGGGGCCAGGTAAAAAAGCCTACCATAAAGTAACACACTACCCCCCCCGGGGGGACTCAAATCAGACTCCGGGCAGTCCCGACTGTCCCCCTGTTTTAAGCCAGTCCCTTCCGGCCCGTCGGGAAGTTTGCTAGAGTGCTTTTGGGATATCCGAAGAGGATTGGGGGGAATGTCTTGGTAAATAAAACCCCAAAATAGAACTCGTCGTTTTTGGAAGACAAAAAATTTCTGAGTTGCACCCCAAAAGAACACCAAACCTACGTGGAAGCATGGGGTGGAAACATAAATTTCTTTGGGCTGTTTTTCACAAAGGGCCCGGGAAAGACTGACCCGGTGAAAAGGAAAAATTTAATGGGGCCATTTTAATCGTGAGATTTTGTTTAAAAACCCCCCTTCCATCCCCAAGGGCTTGAAGATGAAACGTGGCGGGGTTTTTCCCAGCATGAAAAATGACCCCAAACACACTCCCCGGAAAAACAAGGAGTGCTTCGTAAGAAGCTTTCCCGGGTCCTGAGTGGCCTCCAGTCTCCGATCTCAACCCATAAAAATCTTTGGGGGGAGTTGAAAGTCTGTTTTTTTCCCAGCGCCCACCCCAAAACATCCTGCTCAAAGGGGGGAGATCTGAAATGGGGAGGGCCAAAATACCAGAAACAGTGTGTGAAAAACCCCTGAAGCCTTACAGAAACGTTTGCCCCTTGTCATTCCCCAAGAAAGGGTATATAAAAAAGTATTGAAAAACTTTTGTTATTGACCAATACTTTTTTTCCGCCATAATTTAAAAATTTAATTCCCAAAAAAAACCTACAATTGTTTTTTCGGGTTTTTTTTTTCTAATTTTGCCCTGTCATGGGTTAAAGGGTGTACCTATGTAAAAATTTACGGGCCTCTCTTTTTTTAAGGGTGGGAGAATTTCCCAAAATTTGGGGGCTGATAATCTTTTTTTTCCCCCACTTGACTTCCCAAACTGCAAAAATGCGCCCTGGGGTTTTTGGACCACCTACTCACAAAAAGGGTTTTTTTTTTTATTTTTACTTTTTTTCAAACATTGTAAATTAATAGTGAAGACATAAAAACTATAAAATAAAAACATGGAATCATTGAAACCCCAAAAATTGTTAAAAAAATAAAAATAAAATTTGAGTTTCCCTTAAAAGTGCCCCCTTTTTTGCCTTGATGACATTTTTTGGGCCAAAACCCCCCCTTGGCATTCCCCTCAACCAGCTTAAATGATTTGTCACCGGGAAATGCATTTAAATTTAACGGTGGGGCCTTTTAATTTTTTTAAATTTTTTCCCTTTATTTGCTTTGAGCCAACTTTTTGTTGTGACAAGGTGGGGTTTGGTATCCCAGAGAAAAGCCCTTTTTGGGTAAAAGACCAAGCCCCATTTTTGGGCAAGAACCAGCTAAAATAACCAAGAGAAACAACAGTCCTCATTTTTTAAAAGACATAAAGGGTCAGTAAATCGGGAGGATTTAAACTGCACCCCCCGACTGCACCCAAATTAAGACACATCTAAACACCCAAACTTTTTCAGGGAACTGTGTGAATCAGGCTTCAGGGCCCGAATTCCCTGCAAGAAACCATCCCTAAAGGACAAAAATAAAAAGAAGAGACCTCTTTGGCCCAAAAACCCGAGCAAGGGACTTAGCCCAATTGGAGATTTTTTTCCTTTGTTCGGGTTTTTCCAAATTTTTAAAATTTTGGGTTCAAACCCCGTCCCCTTTGGGGAGACGCGGTTTTGGGTGAAGGGATGACTCCGCATAATATAAATTTAAATTTTAAAATTTTTTTGTCATTGCCATTCATCAGATACTGAAAATGTAAAAGGAAATGTTTACTGAAACTGTGTCCCCTTTTGGGTCCCGCCCTTTTGGGATAGTAGTTTTGTCTGCGTGCCATTTCAGAAAAATGTGGGCAGTGCTTTTTTTACCCCTGTAAAAATGTGTGTGCCCTGCTGCGGCCTGTGTCTTTTCTTTTTTGTGTAAGGAGTCTTTTTTGTGATGAGGACCCGGGGAAAAGTGCTTTCGGGTTTTTTTCACACCCTCTGGGGAAGTGTGTTTTTTTTGTCTCTTTTTATTTCAGAAAAATTGGAAAAGAGGGAAATATTTTTAAGAGGAGAAAGTAGGAACTGGACGCCGCATCAAACCCCCTGCCTCCGGGGTCAGGGGTTAAGTAAAAGACCCGGGGAATTTTTCCCCAAACTCCCCCCCGGGTTTTTTTAAGTTTCCTTTTCTGGTTTTTAATGGACCCGTCTGGGGTGCGGGTTTCTGGAAACTCAGCGGGGAGATGGTGACTGTAGGGTTTGGCCCCGGTTTCCGTATGGGGGCAAGCTCTGTAACGTCTAAAAACACTTCTGAGGGTTTGGGGGCCCTCCTTCTGTGACAGGGGTTTTGGGTGTTCCTCTGCGGGACGGTTCCTTTCATTCTCTGTTAGGAGGGAAGGAAATCATAATATGAAGAAAAAGGTGGGTGATTCTATCCCCCTTTCAAATACGGGGGCTGGGGTGAAAAATAAACGTTAAAAGCCCACGTTCTGTACATTACCTTGGAAAAAAAAGGCCTACGCAGCCGGGGCGAGGCACAGCCCCATTTTTTAGCATACAAAAACGGGGCGTTTTTTTCTGCTTATACCACATACCTTTCTTTCTCATCCTTTTTTGGCCCCTAGAGACGCCAAAACCCCCCTCTTTTTTTTCGAAAAGTTCTTTTTTTTGGGTGGGGGACCCAGGGTTTTTCATTCTATACGTGGGGGGAAAAAATATTTAGTCAGCCACCAAACGGCAAAGTTCTCCCACTTAAAAAAATAGAGGCCCGTAATTTTTCATCAAGGGGGAAAAGTCAACTTTTGATAGACAAAATGGAAAAAAAAAAACAGAAAAAACACATTGTAATTTTTTAAAGAATTTTTTTCAAAATTTGGTGGAAATAAGTATTTGGTCAAAAACAAAAGTTTTCTCATACTTTGTTTTTATACCCTTTTTTGGGGATACCCGGTCAAACGTTTTTTTGTAATTTTTTCACAAGGGTTTTTAACACACTGTTTTCTGGTATTTTTTTGGGCCCCTTCCCCATGCAATCTCCTCTAGAGCAGTGATGTTTGGGGCTGTCGTGGGCAACCGGACTTTTTAAATCCCTCCAAAATTTTCTTGGGGTTGAGATCTGGAAAACTGGGTAAAGGGCCCCCCAGGACCCCTTTAAAGCTTCTTACGAAGGGCCCCTCCTTCGTTGCCCCGGGGGTGTGGTTTTGGGGTCAAATTTTCATGCTGAAAGACCCACCACTTTTATCTTCAATGCCCTTTTCTGATGGAAGGGGGTTTTTACTCAAAAACTCACGATAAAATGGGCCCCCCCCATTCTTTCCTTTACACGGTCATTCCCTCCTGGTCCCTTTTCAGAAAAAAACCCCAAAACTGAGTTTTTCCCCCCCCATGCTTTACAGTAGGTTGGGGTTCTTTGGGTGCAAATCGGCCCTTCTTTTTCTTCCCCAAGGGACGGGCCCAAATTGATTTTTACCCAAAAAATTCTATTTTGGTTTTTTCTGACCATATGACATTTCCCAAATCCTCCTTTTGGATCATCCAAATGCCCTCTAGCAAAATTCAGACGGGCCCCGGGCATGTACTGGTTAAACAGGGGGACACTCTTGCACCCCGCAGGATTTGAGTCCCCGGCGGCGTAGTGTGTTACTGATGGTAGGCTTTGTTTCTTTGGTCCCCCCCAGCTCTCTGCAGGGCATTCACTAGGGCCCCCCCTGTGGTTTCTGGGATTTTTGCTCACCGTTCCCTTTTGATCATTTTACCCCCGGGGTAGATCTTGCGTGGGGCCCCAGATCGAGGGAGATTATCATTTGGGCTTGTTTTGTCTTCCTTTTCCCCAAAAATTGCTCCCACAGTTTGGGTTTTTTCAAACCCAAACTGCTTACCATTGCAGATTCCGTTTTTCCCCGCCCCGGGGCCGGTTTTACAAAATTTTGTTTCTGGGGGTCCTTTGACAGCTCTTTGGGCCCCTTGGGGCCCTATTTGGGGTTTGGGGGGGGGTTACTGTTTGAGGTTTGGCAGGTGTCTTTTATACTGTAACAAGTTTAACAGGTGCCATTAAAACAGGGAACGGGGGAGGGCAGAGGGCCCCTTTAAGAAAAGTTTTCAGGTCTGGGAGAGCCAGAAATCTTGCTTGTTTGTAGGTGGGCCCAAAAACTTTTTTTTTCCACCATAATTTTTCAAAAAATTCATTAAAAAACCTACAAATGTGATTTTTTGGGTTTTTTTTTTCCCCAAATTTTTCTGCATAGGGTTGACGTGTACCTATGAAAGAAAAATTTCAGGCCTTTTCTCATCTTTTTTAAATGGGAGAACTTGCACAATTGGTGGCTGAAATAAAAACTTTTTTCCCCCCCTGTAGGTTCCCCTTGCCCCTGCTCGCTGGCAACGTTCTTTTTCCCTTTCTAGGTTTCTGCCAAATAGCTAGGCTAAACCGTCCGTCTCTGCAGTTTAAATACACTAGCAAGTAGCCACGTTATTTAAGCTGTTTTTTTATTGACATTCATTTGGATCCATCCAAAGAATGATAAACCCAAATTTTTCCGGGATAGCTAGGGAAAAATTTGCCTTTTTGTCAGGGCAAAATCACACTGGGTTCCTTAAAGAGGAATCACTAGGGTAAAGCAGCTAAAAAGTTTGTTTTCCTTTTGTAAAGGTATTAATTTTCATTGTGTAAATTTTACCTCAAACCTTTTTATTCGTTTTTTTTATTTTTTCCCTATCCATGGATTGTTTAGATATCGTTTTTTCTGTGGGGTATTGCTCTGGCCCCAGTACCTTTTAAATAAGCAGTGGGGTTTTCCCCTGTCAGTCTGTTTTTTATTTTACTGAGGAGAGCTACCTACATTCCAAAAGTATGTTTTGGGCAAACCTTTCTCGCGAACACTCCTTCCAAAAACATGGGATTAAAGGGGGGGGTCCCCCTTTTGCTGCAATAACAGCCTCCACCTTTTTGGAAAACGTTCCACTAGATGTTTGGAAAAATTTTGCTGCCGGGGGCCTTTTTTCCATTCAGCCCCCTGAGGGTTAAGGTTTGGACACCCGAGGTTTGGGGGATTAGGGCTGGCTCGCGTCGGGTTCCAATTCATCCCAAAGGTGTTCGATGGGGTTGAGGTCAGGCTCTTTGGGGGCCATTCAAGTTCATCCACCCCGACCTCGACAAAACCCTTTTTCTGTAAGGACCCTTTTGGGGCCTGTCATGCTGAAACAGGAAAAAGGCCCCTTCCCCCCAAATATTGCCAAAAAAGTTTTTAACACAGAAACGCCTAGAATGTCTTTAAAAGCTTTAGACTTAAGATTTTTTTCCCCTTTACTGGAATAAGGGGCCCCAGCCCGACCATGAAAAAAAGCCCCGACCATTATTCCTCCTCCACCCCCCAAAATTTACAGTTGGGATTATCCTTGGGGCATGTAGCTTCTCCTGGGATCTGCCAAACCCTCATTTGGGCCATTTGGACTGCCAGATGGTGAAGCGTGATTTAAACCCTTTCAGAGGACTACAGCAGCTTTAAACCCAAATCCAGCCGACCATTGGGATTTTAAAAGGGGGATCTTTGGCTTGTTTGGGGGCTTTTCGGGCCTGGAAACCCATTTTTAAAACTCCCGACAACAGTTTTGTGCGACGTTGCTTTTCCCAAAGGGAGTTTGGAAATTGGTATTTATTTTTGCAACTGAGGACACGATTTTTAAAGCGCTTCAGCCCTGGGGGTCCCCTTCTTTGGGGCTTGTGGGCCCACCAACTTCGTGGGTTTAGCCTTGTTGCTCCTAGATGTTTTTCCTTTTTACCCTACAGCACTTACTTTTACCGGGGGAAACTCTAGCAGGGCAGAAAATTTTATTTACCACTTTTTTGGAAAGGTGGCATTTCTTGAAAGGGGGCACGTTGAAAAATCACTTATCCTTCAGTAAAACCCATTCTACTGCCAATGTTTTTTCTATGGAGATTGCATGGCTGTGTGCTTTGATTTTTTATCACCTGTCAGCAACGGGGTGGCTGAAATAGCTGAATCCACTAATTTGAAGGGTGTCCACATACTTTTGTAAAAATATAGGTAATGTTTCACCCTTTTGTGCTAATGTCATTGGGGATGAAAAATTAAAAAGTAAAAATTCCTATAAATTTTTTTAGAATGTATTCCAACATTGTTGTGTTGCCCGCAACCTTTTTTCATTTTATTCTGTTTGAAAAGTTTCTACCGAGTGATGCAATGTTAGGTAGCTTTGCTTTGTACATGCTTTCTGACTGTTTTGTAACTTGGCTTTCCCCCGGCAGGGACTTTTCTCACTTTACTTTTCCCCCCGTAGGTGTGCATTGTGTGGGAGCTTGAGAAGCTCACCCCTTACATTGTATTGCCTTCATTTCATCCAAACCCCGGTTTTACCTCTTTCAGTTGTTTTTTTTGTGTTTGCAAATTTTTATGTGGCTATTTGTCACTGTTTTAAAATTTTGCCGGTGTCTTTTTTTAATAAAAAGTGTTTGACACACTTATTTTTTTTATAAGCCCCCCTGTTTGCAACTAGAATATTATTAGTTTTGGATTAAAGGTACTATTTCAAAATTTAAAATTTCTAAACCATTTAAAGTACAGTAAACTGTCGGTTTTTTTATTCTTTCTGAGGAAAAGGGGGGGTGCACTGTCCCCCCCGGGGAGGGCCCCCTTTTTTTAGAACTCCCCCATTCCTTTTTATTGGGATTTTTTTTAAACCCAACCAGATAAAAAAAAGAAAAGAAACCCGGGAACTAGTGTCCAAGTCCTGTTCGTTACCAAAACCCCCAGAAAACACCCCACAAAAGTAGCCAGACCCCGCTACCCCAGCAACCCGCCCAAAATGCAACCAAATTCAAAAAAATCAGTTTTCTGCCAAAAGTGGGGGGACTTGACAGCATAGTGCCCTTGCTTTATGACCGCAACAGAAGGGGGCCGAGAAATTTTATGTTTTCCCCTCACCCAAATTGGGGGGATCAGATGCCTCGGGGGAAACCTTTCGTTTAAAAATGTATCAAAATTTCGGGGTTTTTTGTGGTTTTTTGTTTTAAAGGGGGTTTTGTAAAATTTGGTAGCACGCCACGGGGGGGGGTGTGTGGCCATATTCGTCATAAAAAATTTTAAAGGTGTTCCCTATCTTTTCCAACTGTCCCCCCTTATCTGGTTTGAATTTTCCCTTCTTGCCAAAACCGAAACGAAATTAATTTCCAAAAAAAATGCTGTTGGGAAATTTTTAAAAAAAAAGGCCAGAAACGTGGTGGTTTTTATTGGCCCAATTAAAAACCCGTCTAAGGGCGGGGTTTTTTTTTAAAACACGACCAAAAGGGGTGGCCCGGAAAATACCCTTTAAACCGGGGGGATTTGGGCAAAACCAACAAAAACAAAGGGGTGCCCTTTTTCTTTTAAAATGGTTTTGAAACGTGAAATTGAGCAGTAAAAATAAATGTTTTTTCATACCCTTTTTAAAAAAAAAACTTCTGATATCCCCCAGTTTTTCTTTCCAAAATCAGATTCGGGGCTCAAACCACCCAGTCTATAAAAAAAGTGAAAAATCCCCCGAGAAGCCGGTGTTTGGAGGATATATTGTAAAGGGTTTTGGGTTTCGCCCGGGGCCCGGGCAAACTGTGCCAATTATCCTGCAAACCCCGGGCTTCTTTTGGCTTTATCACTTTTATACAACGGTTTTCCCAAAATTATTCAAAAAATGTTTGACTTTTTTAAATTTAAAAAAAGTTTTTTTTGTTTGAATTTATTCATACTATTTATCGCTCCAAAAGATATAGCCCCAAACAAATCTAGGGTTGCTACCCAAGCCGCGGGCGTTCGTTCCATCAGTTCATTGCTAGAGCCCGAAACCCGCCCTTTCAGTTTTTTTGGGTTCTGTATCTATGGACGCACCCAGTGGGTTCATTCAAAATGTTCCATTCCCATACTGGCGGGCAACGTTCTTATCCCTTGCTTGCTAGCTAGCCCAACTACGGCAAATTAAAGCCCGGGCAAAAAGTGCAGCCAAATAACAGCAAAGTAGCTGCTTTGCATTTTTTTAAAAGTTTTTTTTCTGAGACATTTTTTTGGATACACCCCAAAAATAACCCAAATGAGGCCCCGATTTCGCCGGGCAAAAGAAAATTTTGCTCACTCGTCGGGACACTGGTTTTTTCAGGAGCTACCCAAACAACACTGCAAAAACACAACACTTAAAACTGAAGCGGAAAGACTGCAAATAGCTGCACTTCTTTTCTTTTTAAAACCTTTTTTTCCCAATTTTGACTTTCTTTGTATTATCCAAAAAAATTTAAACCCCCCAACCCGGGATCCATGTTTCGATTTCTGAGAAACGCGGGCCTCCCCTGTCTCTCTTTCCCCGACAAGTTCATTACTATGGGACAGCTGGAATCAAATTTTTAAAATATTGAAACATGTTGAAATTATCGGGGGAGACAGACTGAAAGGGTTTATAAAAATCTCCGCTTTTGAAAACAAAATGTTAGTCTAAAAAAAATTTTGAGAATGTCTAGATTTTTATAGTGAGATCAATTTTAAAAATTGCTTGGCGGGGCTGATGAGACAGTGGATTGGGGCAGTCAATGGAAAGAGAAAATTTGGGCCTTTTAACGTAAATGTTTTGGGCCGGGGGTTATGTTTTTTAGGATTAAACCCACCCGTTTAAAATACGAATAAAGAAAATTACTGAGTTTAAAGGGAAAATGAGGCCCCTGCCCGCAGACGAATATTGCTGTTTACCCCCCCCACCCAAAAACTGCTCCGATCTTCTCCCATCAGGTGGGAATATGGACAATTAAATTTTGCCTTGTATGCTTGGGGAGGATTTTTTCATCCCGGGGGCTAAAACTATTGTGAACAATTCCGGGGTGCTTCCCCCTATGGGCGGGTTTGGGGGGGGGGTGGGGTACTACTTACTCTATTTTTAAACTATTGTTTTTTTCCCCCCCCATTTTTTTTCTTTATGTTTTGTGTATTTTTTCCCTTTTTTTAAAATCCCTGCTAAAACATTTTTAAAAAGATGCTTAAAGGGTGTGATTTCAATGTATGTTTTTTAATTAGCTATCTTTCATTCCCCTTTCCCTTTCCTGTCTTTTTTTTCTTCATTAGTTTTTAAATGTTCAAAGCACGTTATCTGTTTTTAAAAAAAGTTTTTCCCAAATAAGTTATTTGTATTATTATAAAATGTGTGAGCTGTCAAAGATTTTCCTCTTGTAAAAAAATTGAATCTAAAGGAATCAAAATATACCATTGCTCAGATTTTGTAGCTACATTAGAGACATTAGAAAAAGGGATAAAACGACTAGATTTTGGGCACTTACCCATTTTTCAAACCAGCTTTTTTTGTACCTCCCCCAAGTGTTTCCGGGGTGACACTCATCTTGTAAGCATCCAGAGGGGTTTCCCCAGTAAGTCGAGGAGAGAGTGAAGAATCCCCCAAGGGCGTGCCCCACCAGGGTCCCTCAAAAGGGTTTTTTTGAACTTGGGGGGGTATACTTAAACAGGGGAAGAAAAGCGTACCCTATAAAAAGAACAAAAGGGTGGCAGGGGAAACAATTTTTAAGCAAAAATTTAAATTTCGGGGAAAAAACCTTTGGGGCCCAACCCCGATTTGGGGGGGGGAATTGAAGGTAAAACTCAATAGCCAAACATTTGTTTAAACCCGGGTTATAAAAATTCTACTTTTTTAATTTTAATATTTAGCAAAACGTTCTAATCCAGAGCGATTTACGGAGGAAAACCTGTGGTTTAAAAAACCCTTTTGAAAAGCTGGGAAGGTTCAGTTTTCCAAAAAGCCTGGGGGTCTAAGTAAGTCAAGAAAAAGACATTTTTTCTTGGTTTTCTTTCTTCAAAAAAGCAAAAACCCGAGTTTTAAAAGCCCTCATTTTGGAAAAGACTTGCATCTGTTTGAGCCTGTCCCTTCTAAACAGCAGCTTATCAGCTGTAAAAAAACTCTCACCAAAGGGGAACTAAACCCAAATAAAAACCTTCCCGAGTCCCTTACACCAACATGGCCCTCTGCTTTAACCTTTCACCAAGGGCCAAATTCAACAACTGTTGGCAAAGTTTTGTCCGGTTCAAAAATTCCCCTAGGCACCCATGTAAGTTCAAAATATTGATTTATTTACTTTGGTTGAGTTGTCAAATGCATGAATTCAAAGTGAAAACAAACAAATGTCCCCCCATGCATTGGGTTTTTTTTTTTAAAAGTTGGGTGTGTAGGCCCTGACTGACTACATATTAATATTTTTGTTATAGGACTAAAATTACCAATGTTCATTACGGGAAGGGAACTTACCTCCGGACTGAGACGGGTAGGGTAGTTTAATTTGGGTAGCTTAGCTGACGCTACGGGGAAATAACCTGGGGACTTTCTAAAAGTTATTCCAACCCTTTTTAAAGATAACACAAATTTTTTGATCATTAGCCTAACAAATACATATGTTTGGGGATGAGGAATTTTCGGGCCCGAACTCTGCAAATGAAAATGACGCCGAAACAAAACAAAAAAGGGGGCAGTCCCGTCCCCACCCTGGGACAAAAAGGGGGGGCAAAACCCCAGCCCGCTTTAAAGAGGTTTAATGCGTCCGCAAAATTTTTGGCACCGTCCACCTTTTTTGGGCCCCACCAGGGGAAACCCCTTCCCCTACAATGGGAAAAAATGGAAATAACCCCTTGGAACTTTCCTGTTAGCTACCGATTAAAAAAGTCCCGAAAAGGCCAACAGCTGGCGAAATTTTGCTTCATTGTTTTAGGGACCGGGGCAAAATTTCATCTTTTGGGTACCCTTTCCAAATGATAATTTAAGTTCCCGAAAATTTAGCTGCTAGGGCACTAATGCGCATTTTTAACCAAACAAACTAACAACCAAAATGCTAAGTTTTTACAGACTAACCCCCGAACAGGGTGAATCGTGGCAATGAAAGTAGCAACTCAGGGAGCCCAGCAAATTCTTGTGAAAGGGGGGAGCTTACAGAGCTTTTATCAGAGATCAGTTGATAAAAAAACTACAAAACAACCGTTGAGGGGAAATTTGGGTTTAATGAGGGGTCTTACCCCAACTAGATCTGTCCAAAATAGCCACACAAAAAAGCACAAAAGAGGAATTTTAAATTCCTGCAGGGGGCGCACAGGCTACAAAAGGGGATGTGCAGAGAATCAATTCCCCCAAAATCATAGGGTAATTTTAAAATGGAAAAAAAAGAAAAAAAGACTCGTCAGATATGCAGATTTAGGAAAGGGGTCAAATGTGAAATGTCCTAACTGGGAAAATGGGTCACAAAACAAAAGTTACCAAAATGGCCCCCGCAAAACGAAAAAAATGTAAAAACTAAAAACTTTGGGCAATAGAGTGTGTGGGGGTTCACTATAGCTTCAAACTCCCCTATCAGACGGGTACAGAGAACAAAGATGAAAAAGATGATTTAATTTATTGGGGAAAGTAAAGCAATTTTAAAAAAGTACTGTCTTCACATTTTGTATTTTTATTTGTATCCCCCTTCCCGCTTCCCAAAACAAACAGCTACTCTTCGGGGGGGCCCCGGGAAAAATTAAGGCCTTATAAAAATTTTAAAAAAATTCAATACCCTTTATTACAGAAATTTACAACATACAAATGTGTGCCCTCATCCCACACATGAAAATACAGAAAGTTTTTTTTTTTTATCATGCACTGTTTGGGGGCATAAAAATGAATAGGGCAGTGGGCACGGAGCCTAGGTTTCTTTGCTGAACCCCTGATGTTTTTCCATGCAAAGGGTAGCACAGAAGTTTTCCCCCTTTAGCCCCTGGGGTCAAAATCAGTCATATTTAAAAATTTTACTGTGGCCCTTTTTATGGATATATTGTTGTGCCAGTGCCCCACAAAGGTTAAAAACCCTTTAAGCTAAGGGTTTTATGGTTTTCACGCAATGGTGACTGTCCCGATGGGGGGAAACCCCCCCTACAGGCCCCTGAACTTTAAAACCCGGTTTAAAGGGGGACCCCACCATTGCCCCCCAGCCCGCTCTTCAAATTTCAGGAATCAGAACCAGAGTGTGTTTTAAAGGGAAAAAGCCAGATTTTCACAGGTTTTAGGCGTTTAAAGGCTTTGAACCCCACCTAGAGTAGGGAAAAAAAAGCACAGACCGTGGTGGGAACCCCTTTAGAAGATTATCGTTGTTCCCGTCAGGGGGAGGTACCGCTGATCTGAAAAGACTGCAACACGAGGCATAATCGAAAACATTCCCCCCCGCCAGAATGGGTTTCGAACATTTTCAGTTGCCAGGAAAAAATCAGGAGGGAATTTTGCACATGCTGGCTTACGAGAAGTCAAAAAGGCAAACATAGTGGGAAAAAAACCCCCTTCCCTTTTGATTGACGGGTTATTTCTGAGTTTGCCGGCCCCCGCGGTTTTTTTAAAATAGGAGTGGATTCACCAAAGGGGCCGCTTTCCCCTGAGTCCGTCCTTCACCCTGTTTTTTTCACGCATGGGCGTGTTTCCAAAACAAACGATTTACCCTTCCGGGGTTGTCTTCCTTTTGGAGTAGTAGTCATGGTGTCTTCGCTCCCAGGAAAAATTTACCCATTACATTTCAATGAACTTTTGATTATTTTAATTTTTTGCTACCCACATAGTTTTGGGGCTTTGATCAAAAATAAAAATGGGATATAGAGTAACTATCGAGGTTAGTGCCAGCACAACGTTTGCGGCGACGCCGTTTTTCAAAAAAGTCAAACACCGCGCCTTGTAGCTAGCAACAATAATAAAAAAATTTGGGTCATTTAGCAGACGCTCTTTCCAGAGCGACTCGGAGAAATTAGGTTTAGTCCCTTGCTCAGGGCACATCGACAGGTTTTCACTACGGTGGGGAATAGAACCGCGACCTTTCGGTAGGGCCATTGCTCTACCCACTAGCTACCGCCGCCCAACACTACCAGCTAGTAGTACTGTAGCAACTAAATACCAATATCATTTTAAAGTCAATGAAAATTTTTTGCAACGTAAAGCTTCACTTTCTGAACATTCGAGATGTGTATCCACTTGTGTAGCTAGCAGACTGACTTTTGTGCTAGCTAGCCAACGTTTAATTTTAGTGTTATAAAAGGAACTAGACACGGACACGAAGATCTGTTTAGTGTTTTAAACACACTTAAGTATTTTGTTGTAACCAAGTATTGGTGGCTAAACCGGTGTTATTGGATGCTAGCATGCTAGTTAGCTATGGTGTCATAGGATAGGGTTTGCCCTGGGCGGTTTTCACAGAAGAATCTTTTACCAAGTTAGCTAGCTGAATAAACAAAGTTAGAATCTATTCCTAGAAAACATTGAACCGCTGTAGTTTACAACAATTTAAATTTTAAAAGTGGAAGTTGGAGAGTTATATTTGAGCGTTTCAGTAAAAGGTAAGTGAGGGAGGCCCCGCATCTGGTCACGCGGCGGTGGCACAGGAATCCTCATCTCTCCCAGTGGACATTCTCTTTTTCCCCCCTGACCC
Source organism: Coregonus suidteri (assembly GCA_036851935.1). Taxonomy (NCBI): domain Eukaryota; kingdom Metazoa; phylum Chordata; class Actinopteri; order Salmoniformes; family Salmonidae; genus Coregonus; species Coregonus suidteri. The sequence goes on from JAGTTL010000089.1 coordinate 16,114, forward strand.
ATCTGTCTATCTCCTCATTTAAATTTCCCATGCTGTCACAGTCACTAGCCCAATTCAGCTTAACATCCTTATCATTTATCGCCTCCAGGTTCTCTTGGAGAGTTCATCAATGAGCTTGACGCCTTGATAAATTCCTTTCCTGAGGATGGCTCACCCTCACAGTTCGAGGTGACTTAACCTCCCTACGTCTGCCTTTGACTCATTTCTCTCTGCCTCCTTCTTTCCTCTTTTGACCTCACCCCCCCACACTCACAAGCAGGCAATACGCTTGACCTCATCTGTACTAGATGCTGTTCTTCTACTAATCTCACTGCAACTCCCCTCCATGTCTCCGACCACTACTTTGTATCCTTTTCTCTCTCGCTCTCCTCCAACACTACTCACTCTGCCCCTACTCAGATGGAAATGTGCCGCGAAAACCTTCGCTCTCTCCCGCTACTCTCCCCCTTTCCATCCTATCATCTCTTCCCCCTGCTAAACCCTTCTCCCTCCGATCCCCTGATTCTCCCTCCTCAACCCTCCTCTCCCTCTTTCTGAATCTTTTTGACACTCTATGTCTCCTATCCACCCCGGCCGCTGGGTCTCCCTCCTGCTCCGTGGCTTGACGACTCATTGCGAGCTCTGGCACCCGGCGGAATGGAGGAAAACTAGACTCCCTGCGAACCTGTCATTTTTTCACGCCCTCCTCTCTACATTTTTTTCCTCTTTTTTCTGCTTTTTACCACTCTAAATTCAAGCCTCTGCCTCAAACCCTAGAAGCTCTTTCATCTTCTCCTCCCTGCTGAATCCTCCTCATCCTCCCCCTCCCTCCTACTTCTCTGTGGATGACTTCGTCAACCATTTTAAAAAGAAGGTTGACGACATCCGATCCTCATTTATTAATCAAATGACACCGGGGGAGGGAGCCGGTCCTCTCCCTTGCTCCTTACCCCACCTCGCCTCATGCAAATCATACCTTGACCACAGTGGATAATGTCCCTTCCATCTTCAAGAGAACGAAATTGGCACCCCCGTCAAAACTACACTCGATCCCTCCGATAGTCCACACTAACAACCATATGCCCTGCTTCTTTTCCTTCAAACGCTTGAGCGTGCGGTCTCAGCAACTCGCCTGCTATCTCTCTACATAAGACTTCTTGTCCAAACCAGTCAGAGTTTCAAGACTGGTCATTCACTGCGAGAACTGCTCTTCCTCCTGTGTCCACGGGCTCGCTCCGCACTGCTAAAAGCTACTCTCTCTCCTCTGCTCTTGTCCTTCTAGACCTGTCTGCTCCTTTGATACCGTGCACCATCAATTCTTCCGGTCGTCCACCCTCTCCGATTTGTGGAATCTCTGCCGCGGCTCACTCGTGGATTGCGTCCTACCCTGACGATGTCTCTCCTACAACTTGGCGTGGCGAGGAAGTCTGGTCTCCGCACCACGTTCTCTCACCACTGGTGCCACTCCACAAGGGGCTCAGTTTTATGCCCTCTCCTATCTCGCTCTATAGCCCACTTCACTTTGCTCTGTCCATATCCTCACATGGCCTCTTCCTATCAATTTGCTGAGCGATAGATGACGGACACACCACTAATCTTCTGCCTTTTCCCCCTTCTGATACTCAGGTGGCGACTTTCGCATCTCTGCCTGTCTGGTGTACAAATATCACGTGTGGTGTCGATGCACCTACCTCTCTGAACACCGCAGACGGAGCTGCTCTTCCTTCTGGGGAAGGAATGACCTCCTTGTCTCGCCTCACGGGTTGAACCACCCGTTATGTCCTCCTCCAAGATTGACAGCACCTATGGCGTGACCGCTGGACAACACCCTGTACGTTCGCACACCTAACATCAAGTGGTGACCCAGTCCGGCAGTTTCATGCTCTACAACCTTCGCAGAGTACGTCCCTGCCTACACACTAAAGCGGCACAGGTCCTAATCCATCACGATTTAATCTCCTGTCTGGATACTGCAACTCGCTGTTGGCTGGGCTCTCTGCCTGTGCCATTAACCCTACAACTTATCCAGAACGCTGCAGCCTGTCTGGTGTTTTGACCTTCCCAAGTTCTCTCATGTCACCCCGCTCCTCCGCACACTCCACTGGCTTCCAGTTGAGGCTCGCATCTACTACAAGACCCATGGTGCTTGCCCACGGAGCTGTGAGGGGAACGGCACCCCCGTACCTTCGGCCTGATCAGACCCTACACCCAAACGGGGCACTACGTTCATCCACCCTCGCCCCGCTAGCCCCCCTACCTCTAGGGAAGCCCGTTCCCGCTCAGCCCAGTCAAAGCTATTCGCTCTCTGGCACCCAATGGTGGAACAAGCTCCCCACGACGCCAGGACAGCAGAGTCACTGCCACCTTCCAGAGACACTTGAAAACCCCACCTCTTTAAGGAAACCTGGAATAGTATAACAGTAATCCTTCTACACCCCCCCCCCGTCCCCATGGGGGGTTGTCCCACAGGCTATCCTAAAATTGAATGCAAACCCAAATTTTTAAGTCGCTCTGAATAAGAGCGTCTGCTAAATGACTTAAATTTAAATGTTCAAGTGCTTTCCAGAATCACAGACATCGTGCTGTTGATATATCACGGTCCACGGAAAAGGGTAAAAAATGAACACGTCAAGAGACTGAAAAAAGTTGTTCGCACACCTTGCAAAGTTCAACATGATGCTGAACAGAGGGAAATGTATCTTCAGCACAGATTAAAGTGAGTGCCTTGGCTACAAAATGAGCACAGCTGGAGTAAAGCTAGCCAGTCCAACGTAATGACAATCAAGAAGATGCCAGCACCAAAATAAGTGAAAGAGCTTTTAAACCTTCTTAGGAATGACAACTATTACTTGAAGTTCATTCCGGACTACGCAACAACGACGGAACCCCTAAGACAGTTGCTACACCAGGACCCAGAATGGAAATGGGTCCCCACAAGACCAAGCCTTCCCCTGAACTGAAACATGCAATAGCAGAACCACCTGTTCTGGCTTACTCCCCCAATCATACAACGTTCCTTACCTGCGACGCTCGGCAGTTGGATTTGGAGCAGTCTTAATCAGATCGTGGATGGAGAAGAATGACCAGTTGCTTACGCATCGAAAACTCTGTCAGGCTCTGAACAGAGGGTACTCAGTCGGTGAAAGAGAAGCACTGGCTTGTGAATGGAGCAAAGGAGAAATGGCATGTGTACTTTTCGGACACCGTTTACACTAAGAACAGATCATCAGGCCTTGACCACTCTTCTGTTGCCTAGGAACAGGAAGACGGCCCATGAAATCTCCAGCTAGTCAGTCGGCTTGCCCAGTACATGTACAAAACAGAGGTTTGCCCAGGAAAATCAAACAAAGTTCCTGATACATTTTCAAGACGGTTCCACAAGACGATAGCACAGAGGAGTCTTACTTTGACAGGAAGTAGATGAGCTATTCATTCCACAGACCTTAATTGATGAGCTACAAGGGCCATCAACCGGAAGAGCTAGCAAGAGAAACACTACAAGATCCAAGCAAATGCAAAACCCACATGAAAGCAGGATGGAAGGTCCAACGGACCATACTGCTCAGGGCCATACTACATGGTACGGGTAAACTTTCAGTTGTAAAAATCATTGTGTTGGAAAAAGGAGATCGTACCATTGCACCAATCACTCTGACACAGAGTCCTCACCCAAGCTCATGAAGGACACCCAGGAACAAGAAAGATGAAGCAGTTCCTTCGCAGCAAAGTATGGTGGCCAAAGATGGACAATGTTTGTCACCAACTTAGTGCGCAGGGCACACAGTTTTTCCAAGTGAAAATTCCCTCATACAAAAGAAACCCACTACAACCTACACCATGCCTTAAATACCTTGGAGAAGATCCAGTGGACATCTTTGGAGAACAAACACTCCACTCTCAGAATCCCTGATCTTTGTACAGACCTGTACAGAAAATGGCCTAAGTCTTGCCAAGAAATGTACCCAGCAAAATGTAAAATGGACTTTAAGATCTGTTCCAAAATGGGGCCAGCCTCAATTTCTATGACGATTAGGGCCCAAATTCCCAAAAGCTGATTTTACTTGGAAAGAAAGGAATCGTGCCCAGAAACCCCATTGTAGCATCCACTACCAACGCAGGTTGGAAATTTTTGAAAAAGCCCTAAATTGGTCTTCGTGCCCTGATGCAGATAGAAAACGTTCTCTGTCATTAAAAACACTACTTTTGAGCTACGATCATGCCTCAAGGTACAGGAAAATCCCCCCGCCGGCTCATGAGGGAAGAACCTTCAAGCCCCGGGGCTGGATAAGTCCTCCATTTTTTTGGGCAGCTGATAAGTCCCTACACGCAAGTTACGGGTAAAAGTCAAAAATGTCAGATCTCAAATAAGTATTACGACAAAGAAAAAATTAAAGAGGATTCCTCATGAATTTGGGGAGACTGGTTTGGTAAAGAACCACTAGAGGACCACTAAAACCCCATTTGTCTGACCTTATCGAATCATCGATCGCCTGGCGATAACATTCCAGTTTAAAAGAGGGCCTTCTGATCACAAAAAGACTGTTCGGACAGCCAGCCCGCCGAAGAAAAAATTGATGTTGAGGTGTTCTTCCACAACCTACCTTTAAGGTAAACACAAACTTCAGGTCAAGACAAAATTTTGCTCTGGAGATGTGCCAGAACAAGAGCACAAAAGAACATCAAACAGACCATGACCAGCTGAAAACAAAGGCTAATCTAGACTCATGTTTTTTCATGCTTAGGTTTGTTAAAAAAGGGGAAAAATGAAAACCCTGACTGATTCGTACTTCATTTTTGTTATAGGGCAAATTTAAAACTTTTTTATAACACAAGTATGTTAAAATCCGGCTGAGAAGGTAGCTAGTTTAATAGAAGCTTAGCTGACAGCTGGACTAAACCCTTTAAATTTTTAAACTTTTCAACCTTGTTAACCCTAACACAAGCTGTTCCGGATGGCATGTGATCACGCTCTCCCCCCCCCCCGCCGATGTGAGTAAAAAATTTTAAGCAGGGCACATTTCCCGGGGCAGGCCAAGGGTTACCCCACGTGTCCCCCCGAGCATGTGCTGACCACTGCAATGTCTTCACTGACACTTTTAAAATGTCCCTGACTGATCTTAATACCTCATGTTTCAAGCAGCCCCATAGTCCTGTGCCAAGGCCCCTAAATAACCCTGCCAAAATGACTACCGACCCGTACCCCCACATCTGTAGCCATGAAGTGCTTTAAAAGGGGCGGGTCATGGCTCACATCAACACCATTATCCTAAAAAACCCCTGACCCCCCAAATTTTGCATACCCCCCCAAACAGATCCACAGATATGCATTCTCTATTGCGCTCCACACTCCCTTTCCCACCGGGACGAGGAACCCCTACGTGAAAGCTGTTCATTGACAAAACCCCCGGTTCAACCATAGTGCCCTAAAAGCTCTCACAAAGCAAAGGGCCTGGGACTAAACACCTCCCTCTGCACTGGATCCTGGCATTAGGGGCCGCCCCGGGGGAAAGGGTAGTAAAAACACATCTGCCACCGATCCTAAACATGGGGCCCCTCAGGGGTGCGTGCTCGCCCCCCCCTCCTGTACCCCCGGGCCCCATGACTGCATGGACAGGCACCTCCAAACCATCATTAGTTTGCTGATCCCCACAGTGGTGGTCTGATCACCGACAACGAGAGACAGCTTAAGGGGGGAGGTCCGAACCGGGGCCGTGTGGTCCCGGGGATAACACCTCTCCCTCAACGGGATCAAGACAAAGGAGTGATTGTGGACACAGAACAAGAAGAGGACTGGCACACCCCCTTTTCCATCGGGGGCTGTAGTGGACAGGTTAGAGCTTCAAGTTCCTTGGTGTGCACATCCCCAAACAACTTCATGGCCCAAACACACCAAACGTGAAAAAGGGCACACAAACCTTTTTCCCCCTCGGGAACTGAAAGTTCGGCAGGGGCCCTCAGATCCTCAAAATTCTACAGCTGCACACGAAGCACCCGACGGGTTCCATCATCGCCTGGTATGGAAATGCTCCCTCCGACGCAAGGCACTAAGAGGGTATGGTACAGCCCAGTAATAAATGGGACCAACTTCCTGCCTCCAGGCCTCATCCCCAGGCGATGTCGGGGAAAGACCCTTAAAAGGGGCAAAATCCAGCCACCCTATCTAGACTGTTCTCTCTGCTACCGCAGGGCAAACGGTACCAGAGGTCAAGTCTACCCCCAAAAGCTTCTCAACGCTTCTCCCCCAAGCCATAAGCTCCAAACAGCTAGCAAATCATTGCTCCCGGTTTTGCCTCCCCCCCCCAACCCCCCCCCCCTTTTTACGCTGCTGCACCTGTTTTTATTTTTGCATAGTCCCTTTAACTCTCCCCCCTGTCAATTCCCCCACTAGCCGTGCCCCCCCACTTGCTCTGCACCGGACCCCTCTGTTTAAGCCCCCCTACTGTTTTTTATTTTGCTGCTGCGCTTTAGTCATTTGCTTTAAAAAAAAATTACTTAAGACTTTTTTTTAAAAAAAATTTTTAAAAAGCATTGTTGGTTAAGGGGTTTTAAAATAAGCTTTCCTGTAAATTTTTACCCTGTTGTTTCGGCACATTGGCAAATAAAATTTGATTTGATATTGAAACAATGCCCTAATGTTGATACTTTTTGCAATCCATCAGTTTTCCCCCGTTGTTCAACTAATTTTTGAGTTGAAATGACTTGGAACAATGTTTTCAACCAGTTTTCTCTGGGGGAAATGTATCAAGAAGGGTTTGTTTAAAATACCTTTTCCCCTTGAAGATGTTTAGACATTCAGTGCTGGAAACCTTTTATTGAATTTTCCTTTTTTGTGAGAAGAAATTTTAAAAATGATTTTTAAGAAAAGAGCAGTACCTATAAATGTATTACCTCTTCCACTGATATACTGTAAAAACAGATACACTACCATCAAAATTTAGAACCCCAAACTCATTCAAGATTTTTTTCTTTTTTTTTTCTTTTTTTTCTACATTGTAAAATAATAGTGAAGCCATCAAACTAGAAATAACACGATGGAATCTTTTAAAACCAAAAAAAGGTTTTAAAAAATCAAAATTTTTTGGATTCTTCAAACAGCCCCCCTTTTGCCTTGACAGCTTTCCACTTTTGGGCATTCTCTCAACCAAACTTCATGAGGTAGTCACCGGGAAGCTTTCTTTAATGGTGTGACTTTTTAAAAAGTTAATTTGGGGATTTCTTTCCTTAAGCTTTGACCCAATCAGTTGTGGCGTTCAGTGGGGGATTACAGAAGATACCCTATTTGGAAAAAGCAAGCCCTATTAGGCAAACAGCTCAAATATTTAAATTTTAGTCTTTAGCAGACGCTTTTACCAAGCGACTTACGTTAGGAATATTTTATTTTTTTGAAATTTTTTTTTTATTTATTTTTATACGGGCCCCCGTGGGAATCGAACCCCACCCTGGCGTTAAAACGCCATGCCTATCACTGAGCTACATCCCTGCCGGCTTCCCCCCCCTACCCTGGAAAACCGGGCCAATTTGCCCCGCCCATGATCCCCCGGGTCGGGCCGCTGTGCGAGCCTGGATTCGAACCAGGATCTCTAGTGGCACTGCGATGCGTGCCTTAAACCCCTGCGCCACCAGGAGAAACTATCTCAAACACGGCAGAGGAAAAGACATCCATCATTACTTTTTGACATGAAAGGCATCAAAACGGGAAAAAAGTCAAGAAAATTTAAGTTTTTTCAAGTGCATCGCAAAAAATTAAACGCTATGATGAACTGGCTCTCTGAGGACGCCACGGAATGGAAGACCCCAAATTACCTGCTGCAGACGATAGTTCATTACAGTTACCAGCCTCAGAATTTCAGCCCAAATAAATGCTTCCTGGTTAAGTAACAACACATCTCAACATCAACTGTTCGGGAGCTGTGTGAATCACCTTCATGGTCAAAATGCTGCAAAAAACCCACTACAAGGAAAACAAAAGTAAAAAGAGATTTGCTTGGCCAAAAAACACGAGCAGGGAAAATTAACGGGGAAAAATGTTCCTTTGGGTCGGGACCCAAATTGGAGATTTTTGGTTCCAACCGCTGTGCTTTGTGAGACCGGTGTGGGTAAACGGATGATCTCCACTGTATATTTCCCACCGTAAGCGGGGGAAAGAGGGATGGGGGGGGGGGTGTTTTTATGGGAACGTCTTGATTTATTTAAAATTCGGCACACTAACCCAGGGCTACCCAGCATTCTGCAGCGATCGCCTCCCATCGGGTTTTGGGGCTTGTGGGACTATATTTGTTTTTCAAAAGGACAATGACCACCCTCCGGGCGTGAAAGGGCTATTTTCCCAAGAAGGGAGTGATTGAGGCTGCTCACCACCGACTCACCAATTGAAGGTTTGGGTGAGTGGGGACCGCAGAGTGAAGGAAAATCACCAACAATCTCCATTTTGGGGGAACTCCTTCAAGACTGTTGGAAAAGCATTCCGATAAAGCTGGTTGAGAGATGCTAATAGTTTGCAAAGCTTTCATCAGGTAAAGGGTGGCTATTTGAAGAATCTCAATAAAAAATTATTTTTTGGTTCTACATGATTCCATTTGTGTTATCTAAATTTTTTGATGTCTTCACTATTATTCTCAATGTGAAATAGAAAAAATGAAACTCTTAAATAAAAGGTGTTCTAAAACCTTTGCCCGGGTAGTGTTTTTTAACTAATGACCTAGAGACACTTGTTTCCTAGAAAGATACTTACTTTCATATCCCGGTGTGATGCATCCAACAGTACTTCATAAATGGCCAAGGACGATACCAATCATTCCTCAATATTACATACAGTCGCTCCGCACCTTGGGGGCATAAAATATATTCCTTTAGTAATGTTCACAAGATTCGGTTAAAGTTTTTGGGCAGTTGTAAAATTATCTGTTTTTGAGTAACTTACGCAACCCAGTGTTTCAAAAAAACACTTTGGACAATGATGAATTACTGTTTCGACCCCAAATTCAGTAGTTCCCTCAAATGGTTAAACTGTTCTGTTATTTAATGTTTTGTATGGAAAAAGTTTTTTGCTTTGTGGTTAAACCCCGATGCTTCCACCCTAACACCCCCCAACCAACGGCCTGGAGAAAACAAAAAACCAGGGGGTCATCCCACTGCGGCATAGTAATCAACACTGAAACCATAAAGGGCCCCCCTACAGAGAGGGGGGGGGGAGGGGGTGGGAGGCAGAATAATTTTTAAACAATCTTCTAAATAAAAATTGGATTTTTAAATCTGTGAGTAGCGGCAACACACGTGCTTTCCTGCAAATCTCTGATATCTGTGGGGAAAAGAGAGGGTTTAAAAGCCATTTTTTTCCTATAAAAACTACCTATCATATTCTAAACTTTTGTGGTAAAACCCCTTCGACCAGTTTGTACTCCCCTCTGTGCCTTACAGGCCCCCAGGGAACTGCACACCTGATGCCAAGCAGGAGAAGTTTTTTCGCAATGGGCCCCCGGGAAGAAGAGGGTACATGTCTGAGATCGCTGTGACCCCGGCCCCCGTATTACAAACTGGGGGGGAAAAGGTTGTTTTATGAGGATGTAGGGGTTCAATAAACAACAAAAATCAAATGTTTTATGCCCCTTCTACTCAGAGTTGTCACAAGTGCTTTACGTAAATCGGCCCAACACCAATGAGCAGTGATAAAAATGCTTTTGGTAAATTCATTTGACGGATCATCAAAAATAAAAGGGATCACCTTTAATTGCCTATATAAAAACGCAAACCATAAATACCTGAAATACTTTTACAATCAAAAAGCCTACACGCTTCTAGTGTTGTAAATTTTCTCAAAACATTGAAAAAGAGCACAGATCAAAAAACAACTCTTGTGATCTGAGCATAATCATAAAACCCAAACGTCCCACATTAATCTGATCAAAAAAACTGCGCTCAAAACCACAAAACAGAACAACGCAGGGGTTGATTTTAAAGGGCGAAGGCCTTGCGCAAAAGGCAAATTTTGGGGGTTTTTTGGTTATTATGTTAGCTGATTTCCACGCAAAATTTCCTAACTTTCCAAAAGGGGTGCTCCGCTCATTCTCACGGACCTTTGGGGACTTATTTAAATTTAAACCGGGACCTTTAAACGAATTTAAAAATCCCAAAAAATAAGAAATTTGCAACTTTTATAAGAAAAACCAAACAAAAAAAACAAAATACCAGTCCCAATTGTCTTTAAACGTATTTACTTGCGTGGTTTTGCAGTTTGCACTACACCAAAGACAAGAAACGGGTCTGTTGTCATTAGCTAGCTTTTTTATGCGCGCAGCAGTGAATTAGAAAGCAAATGATTTTTACTAGCTATTTAGCAGGCCATTGAATCTCGCTAGCCAAAAATTTACATCTTTGCTTTTACTAAGCTTTGTTAGGGGCACTTAGCTAGCTAATGTTGCTTGTTCTTAGGGAGCCTAAGCAAATTCGCTGCTAGCTCATAAAAACTACTAGCTAGCATCCTAACGAATAGCTAGCTAATGACAATGAGCCTGTTTTAGTTGTGGAAATGCAAAATGCAAAACCCTGTACGAAATAAAATTTTTTACAGTTGTAGTGGTATTTTCATTTTGTTTGTTTGGTTTTTTTTAGTTACTTGCTAAAATTTTTATTTTGGGGATTACTTGCATTAACTCAGTCTAAGGGTTTTTTATTTATTTTCTTTAAATCACAAAATTTGCGGAATTTGTCGCTCACAGATAGTACCTCAGAAAAAAAAGATCCTCATGGTCGGAACCCCCCTTCACTAAAACATTGAGAACCAGAAAGATCAATTTTTGGGTACGGAATTTTTCAGTTTGGGTATTTATAAAAAATGTTCCCCTCCAATTGGGAACCCCAGAGCATGCTCAACTTGCTCAATCCTAATTGTCTGTCTTTTCACCTAAAATGGGAGGAATTAAAAATATCATTTTAGGGTACTGGAAATTTTTCACAGATTGATTGTTTTTAGTATTTAAACCAGCTCCATTTGCCTGACGGCTCGTTCACTTCCCCCGGGGAATAGGCAACCCTTCATGAACAAACCGACAGCTATGGGGCCCGAAAAGTTTATTCAAACTGAAATTTGGAATCAAAGATTTGTACGTTTTTTGAACTGAACTGGAGCAGCAGACTTTCCAATTTCACCCCTATTATTTTCTTTATTTTTTTTTTTCAATTTTTACATTTAAAAAAAGTGCAGACCCTCTCAAATTTTGAAAAATACAGGGTCAGAGACGGTCAGCTGTACAACCCTATGCCCCAGTGGAATGTATTCATATCCCAAAGGGAAAGCCGGTTTCCCCAAAATTTTACAATAAAAATGTATATTTCTCTCTTTTTTTTGATAATTTTCCGTCATTCGCAAGTGGCTATCTCACGGAAAAATAATTCAGAAAACAGCCCCCTATGTCCAGTTGTGTACCCCATGTTTCTGTGCTTTGGGACCAAATATTTTAAATGTTGCCCCCCAGCTTTGTTGATTGATGCCACAAGCATTTGGCCCCCCTTGATAAAACAATTAAAAAAGAATTACCCAAATCACTTTGGGCTGAGAAAATGTGGGTTGTCCTGGTGCGGGAAACCCCCCCCAAGGGAGGCCAGATTGTTTTGGGCTTAGCCCAAATCAAACCCTTCCTAAGCAAACGTAATTTTCAGAAACCATTCTGTTTCTGGTCTGCTTGTTTGTTGCCCCTGCGTACTAGCCTTGATAAATCATCCCTTTCCTAAGCATGTAGATGGGGATTTGGTTTTGTGGTTTTGATTTAATTCTCTGTACGGGCCCAAATTTATTACATTTTCATCAAACCTAAATTAAATTTTTCCCCTGGCCTGAGATGATTTAAAGTTCTATGTCCTAGATGTAGCCTACAGGCTCCCGTTAACTACTAGCTGCTAACTTGCTGGTTCTTTTTCCCAAATGCCGGGAAGTAGGCTAGAAAACTTTTTTTAGTTTGGGTAGCCTATAAAAACAAAAAAAAAATTTTTATTGTATCCCGAGCCACAGCCCCTTTTTGCCAACATAAAAGAGAGGAAGGCTTTGGGATTCAATTTAGCTACAAAAGGGTGATAAAAAAAAAAGTTTATTTACTTGTGCGCGCACACACCGAGCAAAAAACGTACCATGGACCCCATGATATAAGAAAACATTATTGGCAAAATCTTTTTTGTTTTTTAAAGAATTTTTCAGTGTCCTACACAAAGCTACGTCCCGGGTAAAAAGTTTAAAACACCAATCATTCGGGGTTTTTTTCTTTTTTTTTTTTACTATTTTCTACATTGTAAAATAATAGGAATTCAAACTTAAAAAACCAAATTAAATAATGTATAAACAAAAAGTTTTAAACAAATCAAAAATTTTTATATTTGAGACCTTAAATACCCCCCTTTCCCTTTGATGACGCTTTGCACACCTTAAAATCTCTAAACCAGGTAGTCACCTGGAATGCTTTCAAATTAAAAGGTGTCCTTCTTAAAATTAATTTGTAGAATTTATTTCCCTTTTTAATAAGTTTGAGTTGTTTTTGTGACAAGGGTTACAGAAGATAGCCTTTTTTGGGAAAAAGACCAAGTCCATATTAGGCAAGAACACTCAAAAAAGCAAAGGAAACGACAGTCCATCGTTACTTTAAGACATGAAGGTCTCAATACGGAACTTTCAAAAATTTAAAGTTTCTCTGTGCAGTACAGAACCTAAAGCTTTGATAAAACCGGCTCTCATGAGGACTCCAAAGGGAAATGGAAGCCCAAGTTACCTTGCTGCAGACGAAAATTTCATTACATTCCCACCTCAGAATTTGCAGCCCAAATAAATGCTTCACATGGTTCAACAGACACACTCAACTCAACGTTCAGAGGGACTGTGTAATCAGGCCTTCATGGTCAATTTGCTGCAAAAAAACCCATACAAAAGGCACCAATAAAAAAGAGACTTGCTTGGGCCCAAAGAAACACGAGCAATGGACTTAGACCGGGGGGAAATTTAAAAATTGGAGTTTTTTTTGGTTCCCCAACTGCCGTTTTTTTTGTGAGACGCAGTGTGGGAAAAAGGATGATCTCGCTGTGTATTTCCCCCCCTAAACATGGAGCAGAGGTGTTATGGTGTGGGGGTGCTTTGGGGTGACACTGTCTGTGTATTTTAGTTCAAGGCACATTAAACCCATGGTACCACGCATTCTGCGCGATGGGGCAGTCCCCTAACCCCAAAACAATGGGATATAATTTTTTTTAAACAAAAAAAGGGGACCCAACCCACACTTTCTCCGAAAGTCCTTGAGGGCCTAGCCCAGCCCCCCGTAGCTCAGTTGGTAGAGCATGGCGCTTGACCGCCAGGGTTGTGGGTTCGTTTCCCAGGGGGGGCCAGTATAAAATGTATGCCTCACTAATTAAAAGTCGTCTGGATAAAGTGTCTGCAAATGAAAAAATGAAAAAGAAAGGGCTATTTTCCAAAAGGGAAAGGTGAGGGAGTGCTGCATCAGATGACCTGGCCCCCAAAATCCCCCGCCCTCAAAAAATTTATTTTTTATTTTTTTATTTCATTTTATTTAACCAGGAAACCTTGAGAAAAATCTCTTTCAACGCCCCTGGCCAAGAAAAGCAAAGCGGCGATAAAAACAAAAACAAAGAGTTACATAGGGGGAAAACAAACATAAAGCCCAAAATAAAAACGAAAAATATTACAGTGGTGCAAATTAGAAATTTATGGAGGTAAGGAAAAATAGACCATAGTGCAAAATAATTAAAATTTAGTTTTAAACACTGGAATGATAGATGTGAAAGAGATGATGTGAAAATAGGATACTGGGGTGCAAATGACAAAAAAAACAATATGGGGATGGGGGTAGTAGTGGGCAAATTTCAGAAGGGCTGTGTACAGTTAGTGACGTAAGGTGCTCGACAATGATGTTTAAAAGAGTGAGGGAGAAAAAGGTCCCCATTTAAGATTTTTGCAGTTCGTTCCAGTCTTTGGCGCAGAGAACTGGAGGAAAATGGGGGCCAAAGGAGGTTTTTCTTTGGGGACCATGAGATATACCGCTGGAGCGCATACTACGGATGGGTGTTGTAGGGTGACCAATAAGCTAAAAAAGGGGGAGATTTCCCTAGCAGTGTTTTTATAGAGGGCCTGGAGCCATGGGTTTGGCGAAAAATTTTGGGTGGGGACCAGCCAAAAGATGTACAGGTACAGTGTGGGTAGTAATGGGTTTTGGTGACCAAAACGGGGGGCCTGTATAACCATCCAATTTGCGATAGTTTTGGGGGGCTTTTTGAAATACATCGCCGAAGTAAAGGATCTAGGATAGTCGTTTTAGAGGGCATGTTTGGCAGTTGATGAAGGGTTTTGTTTTGAAATAGGAAGCCGTTTAGTTTTTCCCTTGGGAGCTTAATGTGAGTCTGGAAGGAGAGTTTGTCAAACCAGCCCCTAGGTTTTGTAGTTGTCCACATACTCTAGGTCGACCCCGTCGGAGATATTCTAGTTGGGGGGGGGTCCCAGCAGTGTTCGATTGAAGACATGCTTTTAAATTTTTACTAGTTTTTTAAAGAGCATTTTGGAGCATGGAAGGAGTTTTGTATGGCATTGAAGTCATTTGGGGGGTTTGTTCACTTTCCCAATGAAGGCAGATGTATACAAAAGGGTGTCTCTGCGTAAGGTGGTCTGGATCACCACAGCAAGAGCGCATTTTGCAGGGCGTTGCAGCGGAGGGTGCAAGTGGGGCCCGTGGTAGGGGTAGCCGGTGGAAAGCATCCCACCTAAAAAAATGCTTGTTGAAATCTCGTTTTGTGATTTTCGTGGTGATATTTTTTTCCATCCTCAGTGCGGGGGCAGCTGGGAGGAGGTTCTTATTCTCCAGGGCTTTTACAGTGTCCCAAAACATTTTGGAGTTAGAGCTACAGATGCAAATTTTTCTGTTGAAAAAGTTGCCTTCGCTTTTTTAATGTTGGTTATTGGTTCCTAACTTCCTGAAAATTTTCATCGGGGGCTATTCAATGCTATCGTACGCCCGGATTTTTTGTGCTGGTAAAGGCAGTCAAGTTGAGGAAACCAGGGGCTATTCTGTTCTTATTTTCTTTTTTTTAAAAGGGGCATGTTTATTTAAGATTGAGGGGAAAGCCTATTAAAAAAACAACCAGGCATCCTTACTGACAGAATGAGATCGATATCCCCCCCCGGATACCGGCCCCCGGGTCAATTGGGAAGGCCTCCTCGCAAAAGGGTTTTTTAGGGAGGTTTGACATGAGAGGGTGGTCATTGACCGAAACCCCGTTACGGACGCAGGAAAAGGCAGGATCGCGAGACCCTGGTTAAGACAGCGGGGTAATTTAGAGGAAAAGTTAGTGGAATATCTTGAGGGTGCCCAGTTTCGGATTTGGGGTTGTATGGTAGTTCCCTTTGAAAATTTTGTGTGAGTTTGGGGGCATCTAGTTTGGATTGTAGGAGGGTGGGGGTGTTAAACATCCAGTTTATGCCAGCAAGCATAAAACTCTGGGGAAAAGGGGGGGGGAAATCATTCCTTTGGGTGTCCAGGGCACAGCTGGGGCTGGGGGGGGGTCTGTGCAAGCGGCAACAGTGAAGACTTTTTTTGGAAGGGATTTTTAGAAGTGGAGCTCAACTGTTTGGGAACGCCCCTGGATGTAGATAGAGCTCGCGGCTATCTCTACAGTAGTTGCAACTCCCCCCCCCCCTTTGGCAGTTCATCTAGATGGAAAATGTTGTAGTTGGGGAGGACTTTAAAATTTTTTGATGGCCTTCCAAACCCGGATTCGACCTGCTAAAACATAGGGTTGGGGGAGTGTGCTAACCAGTGAAAAACTCAAACTTGGGAAGGGGCTTCTGATTTTAAAAGTGGAGAAAACCCAAAGGGCTTTTACAGTTACAGAATCAAAAAATGATAACTCCTGGGGAGTAGGAGTGATAGGGGGGGCTGCAGAGCCTGGGTTACCCTCTACATCCCCGAGGAACAGAGGGGGACTAGAAAAAGGATCAGTAAGGCTTTAAGAACGGGTCTTCTAGTGCTTGGGGTACAGAGAAAAAAGGGGGAGATTTCGGGGTTGTAAAAGATTAGGCTTTATTACAGACAAAATATGGAAGGTAGAGTACAGTGGGGGTAAACCAAGGTTGGGAAACAGGAAAAGAGAGCATCACTGGGGCCCGATTTGACCCGGTCTCGGCGTGTATGGGGGGTGGAAAAAAAGGGAGCTATTTGAGGCAGTTTGAGAATCCTTTGGGGGTTTATTGAAATTGTATAATAAGAACAAATGGAACAGCATAGGAAAGGGCTTTTGACATGGGAGGAGGCATAAAGCATCAAGGTGTTATTAAGAAGCTAAGACAACAACGGGAAATGCGATGAAATTTTTTGGGCTGGGGCTAAACAGATAAACGGACAGGGTCCCCGGGTAAAGGAACAGCCCAGCAGCATCAGTGTGCAGCTGAGTGATAAAAAGGTCCAGTGAACAGCAATATGTGAGTCCGGGGACTTTCGAATTGTTGCAAAGCCAGCGAGCAGGAAGCACGGCGTTTTTTGCGTGTCTAGCGGGCCGGGCCTAGCAGAGGATTTCTTCGTGGTCCCCAAAACGGGAAGCCTTTTTAAACCACAACGATTAGTGGCAGCCCAGTCGTGTGGATCGGCGGGCTCCGTTTCACTCTAGGATTTTCCCATCCTTTGACAGGGGGTAATGCCGGGATGTCCCCTAACTCGAGGCTAGCTAAAGGCTGTTAGCCAACAAAAACATCCATTTGGCTAGTTGCATGATCGGTTTTAAAAAGGTCCAGTGATTTAGTGATTCCCGCAGAAAATCGAAATGTTCGGGTCGATAATGCGCTGTGCAGACAGTGCAGACTGGCTGATAAAGCCAGGCTAGAGCGGGCGGTAGGTAGTCCCAGACCACGGACAAGGTAAAAACCCCTAACTGTGGTAATGCAATACATTAGCTGGCTACTCCCCCCGTAGACAAAGGGGATACCCGGGGTTTGGGGCCCTGGCTTAAGGCTAACGGGTGCTTGTTTCCCGGGGGCATGGTGATTAGCCTACAGACACCCATTCAGTTGTGGCTAGCTATTCTTACGGTGTTGGGGTCCAGGTTTCAGTTTTTCCCGGCAGAAAATCCGATTTGGGTAAAACCCAAATGGGGCAAATAGCAAGTAGCTAGTTAGCTGGCTAGCTGTTTAAAAGGGAGATTCTAGAAAAAGGTGAGTAAATAATAGAATCCGTTCCACATTGAGGAGGCGGGTTTGCAGGAAAGTTTTTAGTAAAAAGGATGAAAAGTGTGATAGGGAAATATTACAAAAAAATACAAAAAAAATACAAAAAACAGGCATTTACAGGGGAAAACACACAAAGAACCAACCGCACTGCAAACGCCTTTTGGATGGTTTGGGATGATACCGCCCGAGTAAATTAAAAAAGCACCCAAACAAGTGCTCGCATAGGGGAACTCCCTTAAAAGAGGTTGGAAAAGCTTCCAAGTGAAGCTGGTTGAGAGAATGCCAAGATTTTGCAAAGCGCATAAATGCAAAGGGGGTGGCTATTTGAAGAATCTCAAATATAAAATATATTTTGTTTTGTTTAACACTTCTTTGGTTACTACATGATTCCAATGTGTTTTTCATATTTTATGTCTTCACTATTTTTCTGCAATGTAAAAATGTAAAAATAAAAAAAACCCCGAAGAGTAGGTTTTCTAAAACTTTTGCCGGTAGCGTATAAGCCTTTGTTGATTTGATGGTGTTTAAAATTTTTTTTAATTTTAAAGGGTGCTGGAATAGCAGAGGCGGCTCCTGTTGTCTTTGTACTGATTGTGGAAAACTCCGGGGGTCTTAAAAGGTACTTTTTTTAATAAACTGTCAAAAACTTTAATTGTTGACAATGCTCCCTGTATGTATCTGTTTGTTCTGCAATATTTGTTTTGTGGACTTTACCTACAGAGGTCCTCCCCGGGTTTTGTGATGAAACAAACATGGGGGAAATTTTTCCGCCACTGTGTGCTGTTGTCTTTTTGTTTCACACCTTAGTACGTGCCTTCGGAAAGTTCAGACCCCTTGTTTTTTTCCCCCCTTTTGTTTTGTTACAGTTTATTCTAATTGATTAAATAGTTTTTTTTTCTCAATCTCACAAAAACCAAAATCAAAAAAAAAACGGGGTTATTGGGAAATTTGTTGCAAATTTATTAAAAAGTAAATACACTTTACATATATTCAGCCCCTTCATCAGTACTTTTTTTAAACCCTTTGGCAGCAATCAGATCGGTCTTCTTGGTTGCGCTACAAGCCTCGCCATCTGTATTTAGGGAGTTTCCCCCTTTCTTCTCTGCAGATCCTTCAAGCTCTTCAGGTTGGGGGGAGCTTTTACCAGCTATTTTGGGTCTCTCCAGAATTTTCGATCGGGTTCAAGTCCGGGCGCAGGTGGGCACTCAAGGACACGGGACTTTCCCACCACCCCTCTTTGTCTTGTCTGTGTGCTTAGGGTCGTTGTCCTGTTGAAGGGGAACCCTTTCTCCCAGTCTGAGGTTGAGCATTGGGAGCGGGTTTTCATAAGGATCTCTCTGTACTTTGCTCTGTTCATCTTTCCCCTCTTCTATTCCCCCCACCCCCCTGCCGCTAAAAAACCCCCAAAACATGATCTCCCCACCACCAGCTTCCCCGTAGGATGGTCCAGTTTCCCCAGACTTACGCTCGGCTTTTAGGGCCAAGGAGTTAAATTTTGGGTTTTCATCAACCCGAGAATTTTGTTTTTCATGGTCTGAAGTTTTAGGTCCCTTTTGGGCAAACCCCCAGGGGGTGTCATGTGCCTTTTTACTGGGAGTGGCTTGTCTGGCCACTCTCCAAAAAGGCCGATTGGGGGATGCTGCGAGGGGTTGTCCTTTCGGGGAACTTTTTCCCCATCCCCACGAGGAACTGTAGAGCTCTGTCAGAGGCATCGGTTCTTGGTCCCTCCCTGAAAAAGGGCCCTTCCCCCCCAATTGCTCAGTTTGGCCGGGGGGCCAGCTTGGGGAAGAGTCTTGGTGGTACAAACTTTCCTTTAAGAATGAGGGAGGCCACTTTGTTCTTGGGGACATTAAATGCTGCAGAAATTTTTGGTACCCTTCCCCAGTTCTGTGCCTCGACCAATCCGTCTCTGAGTCTGGGGAAATTCCTTCGCCCTCATGGTTTGGTTTTTGGCTTGACATGCCTGTCAACGGGGTCGTTTATAGCGGGTATGTGCCTTTAAAACACCAAATAAATTGAATTTACACAGGGGGCTTAAATAAAGTTGTAAAAAACATCCAAGGAGATAAGGGAAACGGGATGCACCTGAGCTAAATTCCCGGTCTCATAGCAAGGGTTGAATACTTTGTAAAAATATTTTTTTTTTTATTTTATTTTTATTTTTCCCCAAAAAATTTAAAAAACCCCTTTTCTCTTTGTCATTAGGGGTATTGTGTCAAGGGGTCTGAATACGCCACCACCACCCGTGTCCTCTGTAGCCACGGTAAGACGGCGTTTTTGTAACCCCAAGGGTATGGGTTCGACCCCCGGGGCCCAAACCAAAACCAAAAATGTATGCCGCTGACTGTAATCGTTTGGAAAAAAGGTCTGCTAAAGGCATTTATATTATATATTTTTTATATATATTATAAAATACTTTCCAATCCTGTTATCATGATGGCGTATAAACAAAATTGGGTTTTTTAGAGAAAACATGAAATTATCACAAACGGTTGAATATGGCTTTTTTACGGGTTTGGGGTTTGGGTTCCTAAAGGTTTTTTACCCAGCCAGCTACTGATAGAAACCTGACATTCAGATACCAAATAAGAAACGCAAGGGGCCCAAAGGGCAAAGTAGTTTTTAAAAAATGTATGAAAAATCAAGTTTTTTCTCAAATCATTTGTAGCCTTCTGGCCGGTTAACCTACCTACTGTCTAACCCCGTAGGGATCTGAGAAGAAGAAGATGGCCCAGAGTTGGGGTAGGGGCATCATGGCCACGCACGAGGGTAGGCGATAAAACCCCGGGCCAGGCCTGTAGTGGTACATAAAGCTTTGTTTTCACTTTAACCCCGGGGGTTTTTTAAAGGTACATTGGAGCTTTACCTACCTTTTTCAGCCACCTTGAATGCCCAGCCCTGTTCATAAGCCATGAACCCCAAAGAGAAGATGGCAAAACCAGCCAAAAAAGCTAGTCACACGTTTATAACAAAATACACACAGTCCCAAAATTTAAAAAATACTAGTCACCTAAACTCACACAACAAAATGGGTCTTCCAATAAAAGTCATAAACATGATCAAGATCTTTATTTACAAGGTGTGCGAATTAAATAGCGGGTTTAAAGTACTGTAGCAGTTGTTGTTGTACTTTTTTGTAGCTCCAAAAGTTGTCAAAACCCCTGTACAAACTCCATAGGATAAAATATCTGGTTTCCCAGCACCATCCTACCTGAAACAAATGTAAAAAATAACTTTTAACTGTGGTAAAAAGTGATTTTTTAAAAAGTATATTTGATCTGTGGGTGATCTATTTTTTGGACACAATGAAGTGTGTTTCCTCCCTGGGGGTCAGCGAGGCGGGCTGGGTCGGGGGTGAGGTATTTTTTGATCCCATTAGGGCCCCCCGGCAGGTGGTCCCGAATAGCAACCCCCAGAAAACCATAGGGAAGGTGGCAGTGAAATAGACCACGGGGGAGGGGGGGCCATCCAGCATTAATTCACCATCTAGGGCCATCCTAACAACCTACAGTATTCATGAGGTCTCAGGCTGAATGGAAAGGATCCCACCTTCCCTTTTCCCCGTAGATTCACTCCTTTCCAACACAGAAGAACAATAATCCAGGACGTAAAGCAAGAGAAGGTCCCACGAATATTCCCAATTTTCTAAATTTCCCCCAAAAACCCAATTTTCTTCTCCTAGTGAAAAACACTTTTAGTAATTTTCACCCAAACGTGTTAAAAAAAAATGCTCAACTAATAAAAATGTTTTTGTTTTTTAATCATGTACATTGTCAAGCATTTCTCCCAAAATTCAATGATGAGGATGTAGTGTTCCCCATGAGATGGTAAGAATGTGCTGTTTGGCCATGCCAAACAGTTGTCTTATATGAGAAAAACAATTGATTTAAAAAAACATTAAATCATAGGGAGGGGGTGGGTATGTATGGCTTGTACATTTGGGGGCTTTAAACTTCCGCTATAAACTTTCAAAAATACTTGTCTGTGCAATGTTTTTAATTTAAAAAAAAAAGTGCAAAAATGTTATATTAGTTAGGGGTTGACAACAACCAAAATTATTGACAACATAACATATAATAAAAAAAAAATCCCTTTTTTCCACTTTTTTTTACAAGGCCCTGGGAGTTCTGACTAAAGGAAAAAAAAAAGGTATGGGAACCCCAAAAAAAATGATGTGAAATACACTCCATGTAAAAAAATTTCCACTTGGCTTCCTGCCCAGGCCATTGGAAGGTCAACATCATAAAAAACAACATAAAAAAAGTAAAAATTTTGGGGGGTCTGGTAGGGGCTTACAAGGGAAATACTTACTAAATTTGGGGTAATTGCTTCCGAATTGACTGAATTGAATGGAAATGCCCTAAACCTTGAAAAAAGTTCATATACCAAAAACCCATATTGCACTATCTTTTTGGGCATCAATAAACAGGCTATTTCATACAAATGTTGTTAATGCAGTTTTATATAGTTAAGCTATGTCCCAAAGGGAAAGAAAAATTTGGGTTAAAATTCCCCAACCCTTTAAGACAATTTCAAAGAGGGGGCAGATTTTTTCCAGAAAATGATTCCCCTGACTATGTACGGCCCATGATTTTCCCCGGGAAGAAGAGGGGAAACCGCAGGTGAACAAAAACGAATATGGGGGAAAAAGAAAACCCCTTTTGGAGCAATGTTTAAATGTAATTGCATAAAACCTGAAATTGATATGCTTTTGACCACTGTCAAAGCGGGGAAATTGAAACTTTTTAGTCTTATATTAAAAAGGGCCCAAAAAAGCACATGTATAAAGCATTGTGGAGAGAGTTTTAAGTTGGGGTTGAGGGTTACGACATTTTTACTTTTTAGTCATTTAGCAGATGCTCGATTCAGAGAATTTACGTTTGGTGTATACATTTTCATACGGCCCCCCGGGGGAAACAACCCACAACCCGGGTTGAAAAGCGCCATGCTCTACCAACTGGCTACACAGGGGGCAAAATATGAGCACATTTTAACTACCATAGCATTTAAAAGTTATTCTTCAAGAATCGGCTATATACCCTTAAATTAAATATATGGAATATGGAAAAATATGGTGTACCAAACCCATTGCCCCTTTTAAGTAAAACAATTTTTCAAATTTACAGCAAAATAATTTTCTTTATGTAACAGCTTAGCCTTAAAAATAAATCAAAAAAAAACATTATATATAGAATTTCTTTCTACGTTGTTTAAATTTATATAACCAAAAAAGATGTGGTGTGATCTCACCTCCTCATTTTTATACACGGGTTTGGGGAAACCTCCATACTTTCCCGACCGACAAGTGCCCAGCTACTGCCAAAAAAACTCAATTTTGCTGCCCCACTTGCCCCTGTCCGGGGGTTTGGGGTTCAGGGTTTCCCCTTCGCTTCACCTCCGTCTCATATGTCGCTCCATTTCACCTTCAAAAGTCTATTACAGTGTCCTAAAATGTTACTCCATCCCAATTTTTTTTTTGAAAAAATACTTTTGAAATGTAAGTGATTTTATTTTTGAAAAAAAGGGTTTTTTGGTTTAAATGCTTAAACTTGTGGTGAATATCTAAAGATGTTACTACACTGAAAAAAACATATATAAATTGAACAAAAAAAGTCCTTTTGCTTAAATCCAAGTTGCGGGGACTTAAAATTGTGAAAAGTTGACGGGAATACTGGAATACTCCACTAACCCATTATATTTTTTCAAGTTTAAATTTGAAAAGAAATATTGAAAACTTACGTTTGTTTTGCAAAAAAGCGAGTTAACACTTTTAAATTTACTTAGAGTGCAACGTAAAAAACTGTGTTGGCTTTAAAAAAAGTTCATTAACATATTTCCCTGTGTGCTTTTTTTTAGCAGGTTGTTTTTTTCTTTTTTTTAGTCCTTCCCTTTTCAGGGACCAGGAAACTAAAAAATTTTTTTCAGAGGGTGAATAAAGATGCATTAAAAAAAGATCAGCAAAACGGGAAGTGGATTTGTTCTACCTTGGTGAGATTTTTTACCTTTTAATAAATGCCTTTTCAGACCTTTTTTCCAAAAACTTCAGTCATGCGTGCATAAATTTTTGTTATGGGGGGTCCCGGGATCGAAACCCCCTACCCTGGCGTTACAAACGCCGTGCTCTACCAGCTGAGCTACGGGCCATACTTTTGTATTAGTCAAGCGATTGAAAGAAATCCCAAGCATCCATTCATTTGGGTC
The DNA here is from genome assembly GCA_036851935.1 of Coregonus suidteri. Taxonomy (NCBI): domain Eukaryota; kingdom Metazoa; phylum Chordata; class Actinopteri; order Salmoniformes; family Salmonidae; genus Coregonus; species Coregonus suidteri. Next base: position 39,494 of record JAGTTL010000089.1, read on the forward strand.
ATACTGAAAACTGGAAGGAGTCAATGGGACCTGGTACAACATTAAATTTTTTTTCAAACCCAAATTAAAAATATACCCAGCCCTCTGTCATAACCAAAAAACCATATTTAGCAAACATTTTATTAGGTTCATCCCAATTAAAATGCAGTTAATCTGATGATGGCTTTTCATCTTTAAAATAAAACCTTTAATACTGCCGAAAATTTATCTCACAAATGACAGTTGACTGTGAAAAACTGCACATTTCAAAAAGTCAAAAAAAGCATATCCCGTACCCCATGCAGAGATCGTAAAAAGGCAAGTTCTGTTGAAGATTTCTCAACTCCTTGGACCCACTGTTTTCTTCCATACAACGGAGTTGTTGTGAGAGCGAGCAGGGTATCAAGTAGCTGATGGACGTGTAGAGGAAAGGGGGAGGTGCTTTTTTTTGAGGGCATGAAAAAATAGCAGACCCCCCCCCAACCCACACACCACTTGTATATTGTACATCGGAAAAATTGTTGTGTGCATTTGTGGGGCCCAAAAGATTCTGCTATCACAGGGTTACTGACCCCCACACCAGCTCTGCATGTTCGGGGAAGTTTCTAAGAAATTACTCTAACTTTATTTGTGAAGAAAAGGATTTAAAACGATCACCCACAAACCAAAACTGGGTTTTGGAATGTTCCAAAAAAATTTCCCTTTAAGTTGGGAAAGGTAAAACACCCCCAAAGGGTTTAATAACCAAAAAAATGTCCCTTGTGCTGATGATTATACAATTTTTTTATTTGGGTGCACAAAACATTCCTCTAATGTTACAGAAAGTTAACAGAAAAAAACATAGTGTTTTAAAATTCCCAAAACATTTAATTTGGTTTTGAGAACCGTGTGTGGACATTACAAAGATAGGGTTCCCAAAAAAATCTGTCCCGTTGTGCTGACATTCTAAATTTTCATCGGGTGCACAAAACTTTCCCCACGTTCAAGAATGTTCACTACTTTTATGATTTTTTAAACTAGGTTCAAAAATCTTCCCCGGAGGTCGGGGTCTGCGGGTTTTTACTCCTCCCTTGTTTTTACATATTTTTTTTACCTTTTTTTATCGGGAGTCTACGAGACCAAGGGGCTTTTTTTACGATGATCCCCGAAATTTCAAAATTTAAAAAAATCACAAAAATTTAAAAAAAAAAATCAAGCAAAAGAAAGAAAAAAAACTGTCATAAAAAAAAAAAAACAGATTCAACAGTAATAAGGTCCTCAAACGCTTTTGAAATTTCCCTACAGGCACCAAACATCAAATTTAAAAACATTTTTAAAATTGTTCCCCAAAAAAAAGGTGCAAAAAAAACAAAAGTGATTTTCCCGACTCAGTAGAGACGAAAGGAATTTACGAGTTAACCCTCCCTGAGACTGGGTGCGGGAACTTATGTCCCAAAGTTTAGTAATGAGTTAGGGACAGTGGGACTCTAAAAGGCTTTATAAAAGAAAAAAAGCAAACAAAAGGGCCAACCCCAAATTTCTGGTAGAGAATGCAGTGATGAAAACTAAATTGTCCCCCTAATAAAAGCACAGGCACTATGATAAACGCATCTAGGCTTTTAAAGAAGTGGCAGCTGCCACTTAAATAATGAAAAAGGTCCTAATTAGTACGGAATTCCCCCCACCTGGTTTTTCTATGGGTTAATGAAAAAAAAAACCAAACCCTGCAACACAGGCCCTCCCTGGAATACTTTGAACCTCTGCTTTTTAAAAATTCCCAATATTATATTAAAATTTAGGTTTTAACCAAGCATTCCCTCAAGTTGTTGAACGTTGTCTATGTTAAGAATTAAAAAATAAAATTTATCGTCCCCTTGAGGTTTCTTTGATTATTAGTGCCCTCTTACTGTTGAGGAATTTTTGGGTTTTACAACAGTTAAATTATCACATGACATTTTATTAGATTTTAAAATTCTGCAAACGTTTTACCCTTTTGTTGATAGCCCAAGCAGGAATCGAAAATGGGACCTTTTGGAGTTTTTTCCCTGGAATTATTCCCTACACCACAGGGGTGAGACTACGTTGTTTATGCTTTAGGGTCTATTTTTAACTGATTTAAAACCCTTTTTGCAATTTCGTCATGTAAAAAATGGCCGGTGGGGATTTTCCAGCCCCAAGCCAGGTTCGGCATTTACCTGCTAACATCAAATGCTATGGTCAGATGAGAGGGGTGGAAAAATTTTAGGGGTTGCTTAAAAACATGATCCCAAAGTGCTAATTTCACGTAAACGTGGTAGGGGAATTTTTAAACCCAAACCCTAAATGGTTTTAGCGTAAAGCAGTTAGTTATTGCAGGGTTTTCCCCCCCTCGGGCATGGGGCCCCCCCCCGGGGGTCGTTTTGTTTTTTGCATAGCACTACACAGCTGATTCAAATATCCTATCACGATCTTTGATTAATGAATGAGCTGTATGTCTAGGGAAAAAAAAAACCTGCACCCAGGGGGGGCCCCAAAACTGAGCTTGGGAAAACCCCGGCATGAATTTACGCAAAACGACCTACCCAGCCGCGATGCACCTGCCCCCTAGCGCAGAACAAGATGGTTTTGGGGTTAAAAATTCCATTTAAAAAAAAACCTCATGTTTTTCCCAATGTCATTAAAAACCCAAACATAGCCCTGGGGACCCGTCTTTCAGCTGAGCCCAAACCCGTTTAGCCCCCCCCCAAAAAAAAAAATATATATATTAAAACAACCACTAACGTCAAAAATTTGGACAAACCTACCCTTCAAGGGGTTTTTTTATTTTTCAAGTTTTACATTGTAGAATAATATGAGACATCAAAACTATGAAAAAAAACCCCTATTGAATCTGTAGTAACCAAAAATGTTAAAACAAAACAAAATTTTTTATATTTTAGATTTTTAGAATAGCCCACTTTTCCTTGATGAAGCTTTGCACACTCTTGCGCTTTTTCACCTTCACGGAGTGTCAACATCTTTACTCCTGAACTTCTTCATACCGAAATCATCATAAAGACATCATTTTTTTTCAAAAGGACAATGACCCCCAAAACCCCCAGTCTGTGTAAAAGGGTATTTTTCCCAAAAAGGGAGTGATGGAGTGTGCATCGATTACCTGCCTCAAAAATCCCCGCCTCACCCATTTTAGTGGTTGGGATGAGTCGGCGGAGAGTGAAGGGAAAAACGCCAAAAAGAGTCGCATATGTGGGAACTCCTTTAAACTTTTGGAAAAGCATTTCGGTGAACTGGTTCAGAGAATCCAAAAGGTCAAAACAATCTCAGGGGAACGGTGGCTATTTGAAGAATCCAAAATTTAAAAAAATTTTTGATTTGTTTAACTTTTTTGGGCTACTGATTCCATAGTGTTATTTTTAGTTTTGATGTCTTTATTATTATACAAAGAAAAAAAAGAAAACCCCTTGATGAAGGGTTGTCCACTTTTTGAAAAAATTCGCCCCTTGACTTTTTCCCCATTTTGTTAAATTACAGCCTTTTCTAAAAATTTTTAAATTGTTTTTTTTTTTCCCCCCAATCTAACCAATGCCCCCTAATACAAAAAAAAAACAGGTTTTTAGAAATGTTTTTCAAAAGTATAATTTTTTTTAAAAATAAAGAATTTTCATTTACATTTTCGTCATTTAGCGACCTCTTATCCAGAGCGACTTACAAATTGGGGCTTTACCTTATAGCCTTTGGGATAACCACTTTTCAATATTTTTTTTTTTTATTTAATTTTGGGTGGGGTAAGGGGGGGGGGAAAGGGTTATTTATCTTCCCCGGGGATTCCTTAAAGGTGGGGTTTCAAGGTTCCGGAAGGTGGTGAGTGACTTTTTTCCACCCTTGGGGTCGAGCATAAAAATTCAAACCCTGTATTTGGGAGTTTCTCCCATTTTCCCCGCAGTCCTCTCAACTCTTCAGGTTGGAGGGGGAGCGTTGATGCACACTATTTTCAGGTCCTCCAGGATTTTCGATTGGGGTTTAAGTCCGAGCTCTGGCTGGGCCACTCAAAGGGCATTTAGGAAATTTTCCTGAAGCCACTCCTGCTTTTCTTGGCTGTGTGCTTTGGCGTTGTCCTGTTGGAAAAGGGAACCTTTTACCCATCTGATTCCTAAGCGCCTGGAGCAGGTTTTTATCAAGGATTCACTGTACATTGCTCCGTTTATTTTTCCCTCGATCCTGACTTGTCTCCAAACCCTGCCATGAAAACATCCCACAGCATATCTGCCACCACCCTCTTCACCGTAGGGATGGTGCCAGGTTTTTTCCCGAGTTACGCTTGGTATTCAGGGCCAAAAGTTCAATCTTGTTTTCGACCAGAGAATCTTGTTTTTCAGGTCTGGAGTCCTTTAGGGGCTTTTTGGGAAACTCCAAGCGGGGTTTGATGTGCCTTTTTCTGAGGAGTTGCTTCCGTCGGCCACTCTACCCAAAAAGGCCCGATTGGTGGAGGCGGGGAGGTGGTTGTCCCTTCTGGGAAAGGGTTTTCCCCTTTCCACGAGGGAAATCTGGAGCTCTGTCAGAGTGACCACGGGGGTTTTTTGTCACCCCTCTGACCAAAGGGCCCCTTTTCCCCGATTGCTCATTTTCCGGGCAGCCCCTCTAGGAAAAGTCTTGGGGGTTCCAAACTTTTCATTTAAGAATGTGGGGGCCCCTTTTCTTGGGGGCCTTCAAACTGCAAAAGTTTTGGTACCCTTCCCCCGATCTTGCCTCCACACAAACCCCCCTTACGGAAATTTCTTCGACCTATGGGTTGGTTTTTGCTCTGACATACCTGTCAACTGTGGGACCTTAATAGAAGGGGTGTTTCTTTTCCAAACATGTCCAAACAAATTTAATTTTTCCAAGGTGGACCGAACAAGTTGTAGAAACTCTCAAAGGGTGATCATGGAACAGGGTGCACCTGAGCTTTTTGCATAGCAAAGGGTTGAATGTTTTTGTAAAAAGCGATTTTTTTTATTTTTATAAATTTGCAAAAAAATCAAAAAAACGTTTTTACTTTGTATTATGGGGGGATTAGGTAGATTTATGGGAAAAAAATTTTTAAACATTTTAGAATAAGGGTGTAACGTAAAAAAATGGGAAAAATCAAAGGGGCTGAATAACTTTCGGAAGCACTGAATGGGGCAAAAGTCATTTTCCCCATTATTTTTGAATCCTTAGAGTCTATTGACGACCCTTGGTCTGTCAATCTAATATCATAATAAAAAAAACCCCTCAAAACCTCGGGTTAAATTGAATATCTGTTTTTTTGCATAGACTACGTCTCAAAACCACCGATCCCCCTATGCTGCCTCCCGCATCGCAGGGAAGATGGGCCGGGTACAGAGTGTTTTTTCAAACCTGAGACATACCATTTTTGTATAAAACTGTTGTAAAAAATGTTAAAAATCAAAGGGGGCTGAATACTTTCCGAATGCACTGTACCCATGGTTTGAACCCCAAACTAAATGTGGAAAGGGACTCGCGCACAAAAGCCCTCGGCACTCAACGTCGTCAAATACGTCGGCTCCTTTTGGGCCTATTTGGGGGGGAAACTGCAAAACAGCTCTATTGCCGTTTTGTTTTTTGAGTCTTTTATTAAGATGGAAACCAGGCCTTTACATGCCTAAAAAAATTTTCATATGGGGGAGACTATTATCTAAAGGGTATAGCTACCACATTTTGATCAGTTTTGAAAAAGAACTTTCAGCAGAAATCCTCTTGCAAAAGGCTGACATTTAGACTTTTTAAATAAATGGAAACTTGGGATTTTAGAGACCAATGAAATAGCCTATGATAAAGGGGAGACTAACGGCCCCCACATCATCATCATTGTTATTATTTCATCATTCCCAAATTTAATCAATCACAATTTAGTTTGTGTTGACATCAGTGGCAGGCTTTAAAATTTAGGGAGACACATGGCAGGCCTCATGTTCCCCCAAAAAAAAATTTAGGCATGAGCAAATTTCAAGTTGCTGATTTCGAACGTCATTGTGAAAATTTTGGAACTTCCAGCTCGTGTTTTTCCCTGAAAACTGAACCCGTACCCCTTTTAAATTACAACTGATCAATTAGGCTACTACGGTATTTGATCCCCAATGTAGGCCTACCGAGTGGCCTACCCCAAAAAAATGGAGAAAAGCATCCCATAACATTTTAACATGGAAAAAGCTATTCTATCGTTTAGCCTACAAAGGGTTAGACTAACTGCCCAATGAGCGGGGGATGCCGTGGGGGGAAAAATCTAAAATTTGGTGAAGTTTTAAAATCTAATGTTTATATAAATTTCGCCTTTCACCCTACATTTTAACGCTAATAAATTAATTTAATAGAACAACTCACAAAACATTTGGCCCATGCTTTCATTTAGTTCAAAATGATACAGAAAAAAGTTGGGATTTCAAAAAAGAATAACATTTTTGGTTGACTTATAGGCTATTATACTAAGATCTATCTGAGGTACAACTTTAAGGCAAGGGCATCTTTTAAAAATATTTTTATACTCCTCATGTTTTGATAATTAATGAAATATAGTCCATTTTATTTGGAAAACATATTTGCCCCTAGTTTTTCCTTTCAATGTAAAGAAAAAATCATGTTCCATTTATACAAAGGGAAGAGAATGTTTTTTTGTCACAAAAGATTTTTGGAAAAAATAAAATGTTATTGAATGTATTAAAATGTTGCTTCACATGATGCCCCTAAGACTTTCAGTTTTAGGGCAACTTCAATGTAAAATAAGAATATGCACCAAATAAAAAAGACATTTTCTTAAAAAGATTCCACCAAGACAAGCAACAGTCCAGACAGACAAAGTACAGTAGGGGCTAACATTGCACAAGAAGAGTATAGGCATTTTAAGAGATTTAAAAGCATGAAAGCAAAAGTAGCTGCTAAAATCAAAAACTATGCCCTTGATTCCTTTGAATCTTCTTTGAAAGCAGGGTCTGAATACAGGGGGGGATGGCTTTGATAGTCCCCCAATTTAAAATTTTATGCTATAAACCAAAAATTCTGCTTAAAAAACTATTGCACTGTACCCTCGCTTCATTATTCTTTTTAAACAATATCCTCCTGCTGAATCCACACCCCAGCTTCCCTTTGGAAATGCCCCAAATATGGGCTTTTTAAACCAATTTTCATAAAATCGACAGGTTATGCTGCATCCCGGTTTTTTTTAGCGCCCGGAACTCAACTGGAGGGGCTCCCGACATACCTATACATACAAATATGTGGCCAAACCCCTTTAAATTTGTGGATCCGGCTATTTCAGCCACACGTGTTGCTGAAAAGCAATGCAATCTCGATAGACAAAAGACAAAATTGGGGCCTTTTCTGAAGAGTCGTGACATTCCAGGGGCCCCCCAAAGGACACCCCCTTTCCAAACGTCAGTTTCCAAATTCTTGCCCCTGAGCTGCCCGGGGCAAATGCTGTTATTTTGAAGTGAAAAATTTCAGGACACAAAAAGGCTCGCTGCAAATTGGTAGCCCCACAGCTCACGAAAGGGACCCCCGAGTTTCTTTAAACGCTTAGAAATCGTCTTCGAGGATGCAACACCACTACCAAATTCTAAATGCCCCTGGAAGCTTGCCAGCACAATAAATGTTCATCCCCCCCGGGGCTTCATAAATGGGTTTCCATGGCGAGCAGCCGCCCAAGCTTTAAAATCCCCTGTGCAATGCCAAGCTTCGGCTGGGGTTTTTGTAAAGCTCGCCGCCCTTGGGGCTCGGGTGATGAATCAAATTCAAAATCTTCTCTGACGGACGAATCTGGAGGGTGCCAGGAGAACCTACATGGCCAAAAGCACAGTGCCACTGTAAAGTTAGGTGGGGGAGGAATAATGGTCTGGGGCTGTTTTTAATTTTTCGGGCAGGCACGTAGGTCCCGTGAAGGAATCTTTAAAGCTACAGCATACAAAGAGTTCTAAAAGATTTGTGCTTCCCTTTTGGGGAACAGTTTGGGGGAAAGGCCCCCTTCCCCGTTCAGCATGACAATGCCACCGTGCACAAAGCGGGTCCCAAACAAAAAGGTTTTTTTTCAGATCGGGGGGAAGAACTTGACTGGCCGCACGACCCCGACCTCAAACCCCCCGAACATCTTTGGGTGAATTGGAACACGACTCGGCCCGACCAGTCGCCCAACATCAGTCTCCCGACCTCATTTAGCTTTGTGGGAATGGAAACAAATCCCCGCGCAATGTTCCAAAATCTATGGAAAGCCTTACCAGCATAGGGGAGGCTGTTTTAGCAGCAAAGGGGGGGGCCAACTCCCTATTAAAGCCCTGATTTTTTGAATGAAAGTTCGGAGCAGGGCCCCAAAACTTTTGGGCATGTCGTGTACTTTAGCAAAATGGGGGCCAGAGAAGGGCGTACATTGGAAGAAAGCCAATGTTTCCCCTAGGTATTCTTTTTTAAAAATAATGGGGTTTTTTATTCTTTTTCTTTTTATTGATGACTGCATGCCCAAGGCCATAACATGGTTTTCCCTCTGCTTCTATCTCTTTTTTTTTTTTTTGAATTTTGGAACGCTACATGCTGTCCCCAAGACTTGGCTAGACCAAAAACGGAAATGGAGGGCTGGCATCGAATTTTTTCTGTGAATCTTGACGCTACCCCCCCCCAATTTGGGAATTGATCGGGATTGTAGACAGTAGCAAAGAGGGGGAAAAGAGAATGGGAAATTGCTCCTTCCAACGCCATGGGAAAACCCCTCTACCGCAAGAAAGAAGATCTGAAACACTGGTTTTGAAATACACCTGACTCAATGCTGGAGTCTTACCCGGGGCTTTTCATACACTTTTAAATTGCAGTTGTGAATACCCAAAATCCACTGAGAAAATGAGCCCTGCCCATTGACACTTTTGACAATTATCAATTTCAACCCTTTAATGATCCTTTTGAGACCAAAAACTAAACACTTCTTGACATTTGTTCCCGAACTGTTTTTATGGTGCTGCATTGCATGATTTTGCATTGTATTTTTTTTTTTTGTATTTTTTAAAAAAATTTTTAGCCTATTACGTTTTTTTAGCCCCCTCATTTGTTGTTTTTGTATTTTTGTTATAAAAAAATGTTTTGCGGTGAAAGGGTTTGGGTTTTAATGGTGGGGTTTTGGTTATTATTTAAAAAGAAAATACATCCTCGTAGAAAAATACTTACCCGGATATTAAATCAGCAAAAAAAAAAACGTCCTTTTTTTTAGGACCCTGTCTTTCAAGATAATTCGTAAAATCCAAAAAACTTCAAGATCCTGTAAAAGGGGTTTAAAAAACTGTTTTTCCATGCTTTTTCAATAACCCTAAAACAATTAATGAAATGCATGTGGAACGGGCGTTAAAACACTAACAGCTTACGATGGTAGGCAATTAAGGGCCAGTTTTTTGAAAATTGGACACTAAAGGGCCCTTTTACTGACCAAAAAAGAGCCCGGGTCCCCCCTCATCTGCGTGAAAAAAAAACCCAAGCATGCTGCAGGGAGGCAGAGGACTAGATGTGGCCAGGCAATAAAATTTCAAGTCCGTAGGAATCCTAAAAGGGACTACAGGGAGACAGGACGGGAAACTGTCATCCCGAGGGCAGACCATGTGAAACAACACCTGCACAGGATCGGTACATCCGAAAATCCCCCTGCGGGACAGGGACAGGATGGCAACAACAACTGCCCGGTTTTCACCAGGAAAGCACAATCCCTCCATCAGTGCTCAGACTGTCCGCAATAGGCTGAGAGAGGCTGGACTGAGGGCTTGTACGCCTGTTGTGAGGCAGGTCCCACCAGACATCACTGGAACAATGTCGCCTATGGGCACAAACCCACCGTCGCTGGATCAGACAAGACTGGCAAAAAGTGCTCTTTCACTGACGGGGTCGCAGTTTTGTCTCACCAGGGGTGTTGATCGGATTCGCGTTTATCGTCGAAGGAATGAGCGTTACACTGAGGCCTGTACTCTGGAGCGGGATCGTTTTGGGGCGGTTGTCACAGATCATCGGGGCTGAGGTTTTTTGTCATTGCAGGCAATCTCAACGCTGTGCGTTACAGGGAAGACATCCTCCTCCCTCATGTGGTATCCTTCCCCCGCAGGCTCATCCTGACATGACCTTCCAGCTTAAATGCCCCCAGCCAAAATTGCATCTTTCTGTGGTGATTTCCGGAAAGGGACAGGAAGGGTCATTTTTTCCCCAACCCGCGAAGACCCCCGGTTTTTTATATACAATATTCTCCCAATATGAATTTTTATTCCCAGTCTACAATATTCTGCCCATATAACACAGTTATTTTAGCCCATAACGGGAACCCAATTTTTCTGTAGGTATATACAGAAGAAAATATTCGCTATATGAACAAACCATTTTTGCACCCAACTTTTTTAAATGTAAAATAGTAAACATACCTTTAATAACAAATAAATAAACCCAAAATCATGAAATTTATACGGGAAAAACAACAAAACATTGTTTCACATTTTTTAAAAAACCGTTTCATAAAAAAATCATACAGCTCCCCTTTCACAGTTTCCCTCGGAAATTTTTAAAGTACAGATCAGCGGGGGGAAAGGGAAGTTGTTTTCTTTTTGAAAGTTTTTGCAGTAAAATATTAAGTTTTGCAGGGTGCTTCGTTTACCCGCAGGTTGTTTTTACTTTTTTTTTAAAATTTAAATTTTTCTTGTCAGGGCCCAGTTTACAACAAAAACAGTTGGGCTAAAAAAGACGCATTAAAACCAACTGGGAAAAAACCAGTAAGTGGGTTTTTTTTAAAACCATTAGTGAGATTTTTTTAAACCTTTTTAACTGGCTAAGTTACTTAGTCAAGCAGATTTGAAAGAACCCCCAAAAATTGTCCATTCATTGGATCTGCCCTGAAACGGGAAAGGGGGGAAAGGGGGGATTCTAGGTAAAACTTTAAAATATTTTTCTTTAAAAACCCAAATAAAAAAAATAATACCCCATTTCAAAAAACCCAAAAATGCATATTTTGAGAAAACAACGGGAGCTTATTCAGACTTTTTGACGGGAAACGGGACCCTAGCCCCGGGGAATCATCGCAACCAGCAAAGCTAGCTGAAACCTGTTGTTGGCTAATTTACCTTTTCCCCTATAGCAAGCACCATTACCCTTTGGGCTACCCTCAGGCCCTTTCCCCCGGGCTCAAACCTTTTGGTAAAACCGGACGGGCCCCTCCTATTTTTTTTGACACGGGAGCCCCCCCAAATCCCAACCCGATGGTTTGCCGCCAAAAATCGTTGAGGGGTTTTTCAACAGGCTTCCCGTTCCCGACGACCACGAAGATCCATCTGCTAGCCCCCCCCGGCCCGCTACCCACACGAAAACCCCTAAAAATGTGCTCCCTGCTAGCTGTCCCTGAAGAAAACCAATTTAAAATGCTCTCGGACTAAACATTTTCCCCTGTTCACTGGCCCTTATGTCATCAGCTGCACGGGCTGATCCTGGGGACTTTTCCTTAAAAAAGGTTTACCCTGTCCTGTTTATTCTTTTTACCCTCCCCCAAAAACTTTATCGCTTTTCCCAGTTGTTGTCTTACTCTCTTAATAAAACCGTGATTGCTTTATCCCTCTCCCCCTTGTCAAATCCCTTGCCTATTGCTGTTTGGGTTAGTTCTTATTATACTTTTTCACGGTAAAAACCCCTATCCCTCTCAAACTCCCCTCAAATAGTTCCTTTGTTCCCCCCCCCCATACCCGCCAGCCCGGCTCCCCCCCGGTGCCTCCCAGTGTTTGCTATCTTTTCATTGTTACCCAACGTTGGGTTTACCTAAATGAAACTATATCCTTCCTTTCCCTTTTTCTGAAACTATGCCTGAATTTTTTCTACAACCCGGAGAACTGCCCCCTTTTTTCCCTATGTCCCCCCCCGGCAAGAAAACCATTTTCAAAAAGGGCCTTTGGGTCGTATCCTTATTCTATTCCTCCTCTGTTCCTCTGGTGATGTAGGGGCTCCCCAGGCCCTGCAGCCCCCATATCACTCCTACTCCCCGGGAAAGCTACCCATTTGTTAAACTTTGTAACCAAAAAAGCCTTGGTTTTTGCACGAAAATATAAGAAGCCCCCTTCCTTTTTGAGTTTTTAAACTGCTTTAAAGCACACTCCCCCAACCCCTTTGATGTTCTGCAGTGTCTGAATCCTGGTTTGGGAAGGGGCCCCCAAAAAAATTCTAAAAATTTCCATCCCCAACTAAAAATTTTTCCGTCAAAGATAAAAACTGCCAAAGGGGGGGGGAAAGTTGCAACCCACTGTAGAGATAGCCTGCAGAGCTTATCATACTACCAGGTCTGTGCCCAAACGTTTGGGGCTTTACTTCAAAAAATCCCCCTTTTTCCAGAAATAATCTCTCACTGTTGCCGCTTGCTCCCAAACCCCCCACCCCCAAAGCTGTCCCCTGGACCCACATGTAAATTTATTCCCCCCCATCTACCCTCAAGTTCGAAAATGTTTGGTGACCAAAATTTGGGGGATATGCTTAACCCCCGGGCAACCCTACAATCTAAACTAATGCCTCAATCTCACAAAAATTTCAACAACCCTACCGGGTAAAACCCTAAATCCGTAAACATGGGTACCCTCATAGATATCATCCTGACAAAATTCCCCTCTAAATACACCCCCGCTGTTTCCCCCAGGTTCTCAGCGATCATTTCCCCCTTTTTTCCCTTTCTTTCCGAAACGGGTCTGGGGTAAAAACACCCCCCCTCATCACGTCAAAACGCCCCCAAAAAAATTTCCGCGACCCGGGGCCTTCCAATTGCCCTGGCCCAGGTATCCGGGGAATGGATTAATCTCATTCCGTCATTAGGGGGATGCCGGGTTGTTTTTTAAAAAGAAATTTTCCCTTTCCCCAATTCTTAAAAAAAACAGGGCCCCATTAAAAAATTCCCGAACTAAGAAAAAAATTACCCCGGGTTTCCCTCCTCAGATTTGACTGCCCTTGACCAGCAAAAAAAAACATCCTGGGGCGTACTCATTAGCTTTTAAAATAGCCCCCGCGATATGAAATTTTTTAGGGAATTGGGAAACCCAATACACAAGCAGTTAGGAAAGAAAAGGTTTAAATTTTTTAAAACAAAAATTTTGAAATTCCTGTGCACAATTTCCAAAAAGTTTTGGGGACACTGTAAAGTCCAGGGAAAAATAAGAGCATTCCTCCCACTGCCCACTGCACGGAGGTAGGAAAACTATCACCCCCGATAAATCACAATAATAAAGAATTTAAACAAGCTTTTTGCTAGGGCTGGCCATGCTTTTCCACCTGGTACCACAAACCCTGGCCCCCCAGTTTCTGCACCCTCCGCTGCAACTTGCCCATCCCCCCCCCCCCGCTTCTCCTTCACCAAAACCCAAACAGCTGATTTTCTAAAAGGGAGCTGCAAAATCGGCCCCCTACAAATCTCTGGGCTAGACAATCTGGACCCTTTCTATTAAAACAAAGCCGCCAAAATTGTCGCAACCCCTTTTTTACCGGGTTCAACCCTCTCTTTCGAAGTCTGAGTTTCCCCAAGTTTGGAAAAGTTTGCCCCCGGTTTCACCCCCCCTTTTAAAAGGGGGGGACACTCTAGTTTCCAAACTTTTACAGCCCCATACCCATCCTGCCCCCCTTTTTCCAAAATTTTTTGAAAGCCAAGTTAAAAAACAGATAAACCGCCCTTTCGAACCCCACTGTCCCTTTTCCCCGCAAATGCAACCCGGTTTCCAAAGCTGGTCAGGGGTGAAATTCCCAACCCAAGGGCTCAAGGCCCCAAAAACAAATTTTAAAAAACCGCGACCCGATAAATAGACAGTATGGGGCATTTTTTTGGACGGGCCCAAGGCTTTCGACTTGTCAACCACCGCTTTCTTTTTGGGCAGACTAAATACCCTTTGGGTTTTCTCAAATGACGGGCCTTCGCCTGGTTCCCAACTCTTCTCTGATAAAAGTTAAAATGTTAAAATCGGAGGGCCTGTTTTTCTGGACCTAGGGGCGTCTCTATGGGGGTGCCACAGGGTTCAATTCTTGGGCCGACTCTTTTCTCTGGTATATCAATGACGTGGGCCTTTTTGCGGGGCTGGTGACTCTCAGATCCACCTTACGCAGATAAACACCATTTTGTATACTTCTGGCCCCTTCTTTGGGGCCCACTGTTTTAAAAAACCTCCAAACGAGCTTAAATGCCATACAACCCCCCCTTCTTTAGCCCCCAAACTGCTCTTAAAAATAGTAAAATAAATGAAGCTCTTAAACCAAACCGCTTTTGCACCCCCCCCCTATTTAATCACTACTCTCGACGGGTCGACCTAAGTAGTGGAAAACTACAAAAAACCTGGTGCCCGGGTTTTGGGACTGAAAAACTCTCCTTCCAACTCACTTTTTAAGAACCCTCCAACCCAAATTTAAAAAATCTAGAACGGTTTTGATAGATTAATTTTTTAAACTAATTATTAAACCCTAAAAACTGGGGTATAATGTGTTAAAAATTTGTTGATTTGTAGGCCCAGTAAAGGCTATGGCATTGAGCCACTTTTTGCAATGTGAGTAAAGTTGGTCAGACAACAAAGAAAACTGAGAAACTAAGAAAAAGAGGCCCCCCAATGTAGGGAGGGGAAAAAATTTTTATGAAAAAAATGGTGAAAAAGGGAATTTGTGAAACGGCAAAAAACTGAGTAAACCCGGGGATTAGGATATTTTGTGTGTGGGGTGTGTTGTATGTATGTGTGTATGCATGTGTGTATTTTGTGTGTGGGGAAAATGGGGTCAGTAGACCCATTTTTAGAGGGGAAAAAACGACAGCCCCCCTACAGGGGGAAAGGGGATTTTTTTTTGTAGGACATGAGATAAAAGATGGCCCCTCTAAAATTGGGGATGGCAGAATTCTCAAAATAAAATCTCTGACTATGCAGCCCCCGGGCCCTTCTGGCCTTTATTTAAACCCCAAAAGACTTACAACCTTTTTGGGGAGGGCACAGGGGCCCACTAAAAAGTTTTTTAAATAATTCAATAACGGGCTTGGTCCTTCTGACCCGGGACCCCAATACCCTGTTATTGTCTTTCCAGGTAACTCTGAAAAAGCCCAAACTTGGCGAATGATCCCTTCAAAATAAAAAAGCCCTCCCCTTTTGGGGGAAATTTAAAGGGGTTAAAAACAGGCCAGAGGACCCCTGATTAAGACAAAAGACGGTGAGGGAATCCAAACCAAATTTGAATCTCGGCGGAAAGGGATAAGGCAGTAGTCTTTATTCAAAACTTGGTAAAATTTGTTTTGGGGAAACTTGCAAAAAATTTTAAAAAAGTAGAAAATTATAAATTCCCGTACCCTTTTTAAAGTAAAATGGGGGGTTGGGAACTGTCAGAATTACAAGTTTAAACATTTTAGGATAGACTCCCCGTAGATGGGAAAGATAATTCTGGGGGATATAAACCCTGGGGGGGTCCGAAATGATTCACTTAATGGGCCCCTTCCCAAAAAGAAACTCCCCGGTTTTGAAAAAAAGGGAAATTTTAAAAAGTACCCCCCTATGGGATGTAACCTGAAAGAGATTTTGAACAGCCAAAAATAACCCGGGTTAAACAAAAAACAAAAAGTCACCAAAAGGGGAATTAAAAATAGCATGGGGGGGGAAATAGAATATTAGAAAGTCAAAAGTCCCAAACAACTGTAGTTTTTTTGCTGTAACTCTATCCTTTTGGACCCCTTATAAACTCCGGGTTACCGATAAAAAACCAATAATCATGAAAGGGGTTGTATACGTTTGAGACCTAATGTTGCTAAAAGTCCTTTGGAAAAATTCCAGGGGGTTGTATAGAGGAGGGAAAAAACCCTTTTTCCTTTTGTATGAGACTGTCGGGAATTATCAAGATTCCATTGTGGGGATAAATCCCCTGTAAATGTAGAGAAAATTCGGGGGGACAAAGTCAAGACTACATTTACGGGGGAGGGGGTTCCAGGTGGTTGTAAAAGGAAGGGAGAACCCATTCCTTTTTAGAGACGGGCCGGGAATTTATCAAGATTCATTTTTGGGGACAATCCCCTCTGTAAAAGTATGGATAATTGGGGGGGACTAGCAAGTTTACATTTTAAGGAAGGGGGATTCGGGTGTTGTTGTGTAAAGTTTTTTGAATTACTTTTTTAAATTTGACTTGTTTTTATAGAAAGGTGGCAAAGGGTTTTTTTAACTTTCCCAAACCATGGGGGGGAAAACCCTAAAAAAAGAGGCCCCCAAGAATTTACTGGGACGAAAAATACTTATGAAAATTAAAAAGGGGGAATCCGGGGATAAAAAAATCTCCATTAGGGAACCAGGGTGGGGGGAGAGATTGCTTTTGAGGTGTCTGGGGACGCAGAAAAACTCAAACCCCATGCTTAAACAGATACAAAAGGTGTGAAAAAGGGAAAATAAGCAGGAGAGGAGAGAGAGGGGAAGGGGGGGCCGGAACCCATAAATAGCCTTACCAAATCTATTGGCGGGGAATGAAAGGGGCCCCAGCAACCTTAGATGTTTTACAGTAAAATAAAAATATGCCATTTAGCAGACAGGCCATGAACACGGGGGGGACAGGGGCCAAGCGGTAAAAGGGAAGGGCCCCCCCCAAAACGGGGAATAGAAAGGGTTTTGGGGCTGCCGTTAGAGGGCATGGGTTTTTCCGGGGAGGGCCCAGGGAAAACTTTTGCCATGGGCCGATTACGGAGAGTATTTTGGGGAAAAATAACTAAAATTGTGAAATAGCCTCAGAGAAAACATGAAACCCACATAAAGGAATAAAGACAGGACAGACCAAAGAAAGAAGAGGAAAAATCCCAGAGTAACTAATTGCCACTCGGGGAGGATGGCGGGTGGGAAACTAGAAATTAGGAGGGGGGGGATAAGGCGGGAAAAGAAAAGAGAAGTGAGTGAGGGGGAAAGAGAAGGGGAAGGTTTGGGAGGTCTCCTTTGCCTCCCCCGAGGAGGGCGGGAAAGGGTTTATACCCAAAAACTTGGCGCCCAAAGGGTTTGAGGAAAATCCAGATGATGAATACGTGGGGAGGAGAAGGGGGAGTGCAGGGGAAAAATTTTTGGCCCCCCCCCCGGGCCCCACCTCCCTAGAGGAAAAAGGGGCTGGGGGGGAAAGGGGAAGATGAAGGTGGGGAAACCCAGAGGAAAGGGGAGTAAGCAAGGGCCAAAAGAAAGTCAGCCCGGAGAGAAAAAGAGAAAAGAGAGAAGAGAGGAGAGAGTCCAATCCCCCCGCTTTGGCTGAGGAAGGGAAAGAAAGGGCTTTGACTAGCCCTTTTGGGGGGAGAAATAGTAAACCTAGGGGGGGGAAAGGGAACAAGAACCCCCTTTGATCAAAGTGAGGTGTTTAAATTGGCTACTATTGACTTAGAATTTCCCATCGGAACAGAAACCTTATTTGACATTGACAGTAATGGGTATAAAAAATTACATTCCTTTGTGATAGGGACCCTGCGGGGACAGAAACCCTGTGCAAAGACAAGCCAGAGGGGAGTCAGGTTTGAGGGGAAAAATCATAGTCGATTGCCTCGGGTCAAAATTTTATTAAAAGGGTTTTAAAACCCCCCAAAACCCCTAAAACATTACCAACAGGATGAGGGAACCAAAACCCATCTGATATCAAAGGCTGGGGTCGGGAAAATTTTACTAGGACGTGATCAAATAACTAAATTGAATTGGCTGCCCTTTTCCCGGCTGAGAGGGGAAGGGAAAGTCACATGCCCAAGACAATAGGGTTTGGTCTGTGGGGGGGGGGAACCATGTTTTTGGTATGGGAAAGTTTTTGTTAAGGGGGGAAATAACTGATATTCCCCCCCGGATTGAGGGAATTCCGGAGTAAAAGGCCCCTTTAAAAAAAAAAAACCCAAAAAAAAAAAAAAAAAAGGGACCTACACTGTATCTCTGGTTAACAAAAACCCAGGGCCCAAAGATGAAATTCTGAGAACATTTTTTTAAAAAAAACCCAAAAAGGACTTTTACCCTTTTGAAAGGGGTTTCACTATGACAACACCCACGCAGTAGGGGAGGTGGAACGGGGGCCCCCAAAAGGGTAAAGGGGAATGTTAGGGAAATATGGACCCACAATGTCCCTAGCAAAGGAGCCAGCAGAGGACTGAAAAAAGGGGGCCAGTGGGATCCAAGGGTAAAAGGATCATGTTTGGGTAAATATTGTGATTGGCGATCAACACACCCCTCCCCCGATAGTGCATTTAAAATGAGAATAGGCAGTTTGCGAGGGGGGAGGAAAACCTTTTGGGACAGAAAAAACAGGAGTCAGACTTAAAAGAAGTTCAAGCATTTTTTGG
Source organism: Coregonus suidteri (assembly GCA_036851935.1). Lineage (NCBI taxonomy): Eukaryota > Metazoa > Chordata > Actinopteri > Salmoniformes > Salmonidae > Coregonus > Coregonus suidteri. The sequence goes on from JAGTTL010000089.1 coordinate 57,726, forward strand.
CCCGGGGTCCGCAGACGTGGGTTTTAAATAAAAGGGGTAATTCCAGTACGGGTGTACCCAAATTAATCATGGGCCCAAATTTTCAAAAGAAATCCTATGAACCAGAAGAAATACGGGGTTTTTTCAGTTTTACCAAGAGCAGTTTTGGGAGGGCCCTTTAAAGGGGGGGCCCAAATTTCCCCGGGAATAGTGGGGGCCAGAAAAAAAGGTGCAGTGCCCTGGAAATCAAAGTCTGTTTTTTTTTTTTTCAGTTTGCTGGGAGTCCCTTGGATGATGGGGTTTTGTTTTAAATTAGAGACAGGAACTATTAGTCAATACCTAGGAAGAAAAAGGGGTTTAACTTTTAGAAAAGCCAGCCCAAAAAGGAAATAGTAATGGGGATACAGGAGTGAGTGGAAGGGGTTTAAAATTTTGTGAAAAAAACGGGACTTTTGTTTAGAGAATGTGAGGAACCGGGGTTAGTTACTGTGAAAGGAAAAGGGAAACCCAGTTAAAAAAACTGTGGCAAAAGGGGGAAGAGAGAATCAGGAGTCCTCATGCCCTGGCGTTTGGTTGTTTTTTTTTAATTTGGGGGTTTTTAAAAATAAAAAAAAAAAACCCATATGATGTTTAAAATGGGCCTTGTTTTTTTAAATTTTTGGGGGGGTTTTTCCAGCATTTCAAGGGTGATAGGTCTTAGAGGGCACACAGTAAATTTTTAGGGTTTTTTTTTTAAGGTTTTTTGGCTAATTTTTGGGTAATTATGATTTTTTATGAAAATGAATGTCATGAGGTTTAAAATGAACATTTGGGATAAGTAACATTTTAAATATTTAAATTTTGGTAAGGGTTTGGTATATTTGGGAGGAATTTCAATTGCCTCTAAACTCTTTTTTTTAATTTTCTGGGTTAAATTAATCTCCACACGGGAAAATTTCCCAAAAGGGCATAAAAGGAAAGGATTTTAAAAAGATAGTTTTTTTTTCCAATAAATAAAAAAAAGGGGATGGAAATTTGGATGAAAAATTTACCAATTTTACCTAGTGATTTTTTTGGGTTAGGTTAATATTGACAAGGGGCCCGGGGACATTTTTTGTGTAAAAAGAGGGATGGATGGAAAACAGTTTAGAAAAACCCTTTGGGGGGAATTTTGGGATTACTCTTTTTAAAAAAATTGGGACAACACTTTGTGGCATATGGGTTTTCCCATTATAAAAAAATATATATATAAAATAAAAAATTTCAAGATGTTTTAAGTGTAAAAATAATCACCGGGGCCCGAAAAAGGGGCACCTAAAGGGTGAGTTTTCCCCCCGGATAAGTCCCTTTTTTCCAGAAATTGGAAATGGTTTTTATAGGTTACCCAGGGGGAAAGGGGAAGGGAAATTTTTAGAGAAACCCCCGATAAAGAGGGGTTTCCCCCTTTGAGAAAGTTTTTGGAAGACCACAGAATCCACATTTGGCGGGAAACCAGAGGGCCCCCCCCAAAAAAACCAAAAAGAAACTAGAGACACCCTAGCAAAAACACGTGAGAAGTATTTTAAATTTAAACCACACCTGTATGTCAGAGGTTTTTTTGCCCCAAAAGGTAAAATAAAGGAGAAGGTGCCCCACTCTATCAAACCGGGAGACTAAAACGGGCCCTGGGGGGGAAGGGGCCCCTCCCAAGCACTCCCTTTCCCAGCAAATGGGCTGAGGGGACCCATCTGGGGGGCATGTCACACACTGAAAAAAGGGAAAAACCAGCTCCCACCTGACAACAAACACAGATTTTAGGAGAAAGACCCGTCACCACTGGGGCTCGGGGGTTTGGCTCCTAACGAGATTCCCTTCCCCTTTTGGGAATTCACCCCTGTGTGAGTTCGATAAAAGGGTTTAAAGGGCAATGGGTTGGCCTCTGGCATCTGACATGTTCTCAGGGCGAGGGTGGGGATTCACAGTTCCCGGGGGTGGGGAAAGCTGTCGTTGTGGGGGCCATATTCCTAACACACACGGACCCTCCTTTTAGCCAAAAGGGTGGTATTTTAACCTAACCCAGTTGAAAAGGCATAGGAGACGCTAAAACCGGGGGGAAAAGGGAAAATACTAGGGATTTTTGGGGAAGGACATCACCAATCTCCATACACCTTTTTTGGGGGAACAGGTGTAGTTTTGTGAAAGTAGGGAATTACAAAAGGGCCCAGTGCGACCCATTAAGGGTGGGTACTGCCCAAAAGTCTAAATTTAGGCAAAAAAACAGATTACAGACCTGAAAGTGAGAAAATCTTTTTCAACGGGGCCCCCTTTAAGAGTAAACCCTCTGAGGGAGGTTAGTGAATAGTGCAAATTTATACCCCCTAAAGGGAAGTTTTCCCGATGGAGACAAGAAAAATAGTTTTTAACCCTGTGGTTGGAAGGGTTTCAGTAACGGTCTAAAGGGACTGTTATGCCTGTGGGGAACACCCAAAACCCAAAGGGGTTGACAACTACTCTTCCCCTTGACAGGTTTTAACCCCTCTTTCGGGTTCCATCCCAACCCCCTGGGAATGTGGTGAAAGAGTTTTGTAGTAATTTTTCACTATCTTTTCCCCCCGATAAAAAAGGGCACCCCGGGACCGGGGTTTTGCCTCAGTTTAAAATTCACGGGGGATTTTATTGTTTTTTAGGACTAATAAGATGGGTAAAGGGTAGGGCATCTTAGCTCCTGCCCCCAACAGATTTTTCCAAAAAAAGGGAAAACCATGATAATCTCTCCTCTTTTTTTCAGCCGGGATTTTGGGAAACCCAAAAACCCGGGCCCGTGCGGGACATCTGAGGGTTGTTGGTGATACAGATTGTAAAAATCCCTACATAGGAAAAAAATTCAAACGTGCCCGAGACTGGTGAGTTGCACGTAAAAAGTGGGGACCTCCTCCCGGGACCCTTGGATGAAAGGATATATATTGATGGGATGGGATACCTGGGGGGGGTTTCCCAGAAGAATTAAAAAGCTGGGGAATCAGATTGCGCGGGGTTTGAATCAAGTTTTTTCTGGTGGTCAAAAATAATAAAAACGTGTTTGGATGAATTATATTTTCTATACCAGCAAAGATTTATAAAAACCCCACCGTGATGCAATAAAGGGATTTGCTGACAGACAGCGGCAACTGCTTAATAGCATGGGAGAAAGAATAGCTTTTGAAGGTTTTTTGGGAGGGGACGGGGTTTGTGTTCTGTTTGGGTTTTAGTCCGTCTTTCATCCCCAAACAAACAAAACCGCACCGGACGGGGCCGTGAACCCAAAGCGCTTTAGGGGTCAGCACGCTGGCGAACGAACTGGCTGAGAACTATTTTATTAAAAAGCCCCCCTAAACGGTTGGGTTTTATAACAATTTTGGGGAAATGGAAAAATTTGTTGTAAAAAATTTGGGTTTAAGTTATGCTTTTTTTGGGGACCGGGTTTTTTGTGGTGTTGTCTTTTTCCCTGTGTCTGAGGGTTTGGGGGGCAAGGGGGTTTTCCAACAGATGGTGAGATACGGCCCAACCCCGGGCTCCCCACCCAAGGAATTTAAAGGGTTGGGCCTACCAGGCTTTGGGGGAGGACGACGGGCGATCCAGATAGTTTTAGACTGGATTTTTTTTCCTAAAATATAAATCTTGTTTAAAAATTTTGTAAGATCTTTTGGGGTATTAAAAAATCCGTTTTAAATAGGGGTCTAGTTTCCATTGCTAAAAATAACGTTATCTTTAAAAATGGGGGAAAACCCCGATGAACCGTAATTTTAAAAATGCAAACCAACTTAAAATTTCCTTTAATAGGTGGGTTTTATTTAGAAACAACATATTTTTGTATGTGTGTAAAATTTTTTGTCAAAAGGGGGGAAAATTTATGATTAAATTTTTAATGACTAATTTTTTTTTTTTTTTTTGTTTTGTGTATGCTTGCTTTGTTTTTTGGGTTTTTTTTGTTTTTGTTGGTGTGTGTGAAAATGAAGGGCAGTAGAGCAGTTTTAGAGTGGAAAACCCCAGCCCGCCCACAGAGGGAAAGGGGTTTTTTTTTGTATGACGTATGAGTATAAAAGGGTGGGGGTCTGAAATTTTTGATGGGAGAATTCTCAATGAATAAATATCTTGCCATGCGACCCCGGGAAATCTGGCCGGTTTCTTAAATCCCAAAAACTTTTAACCTTTTTTGGGGGGACGCACAGAGACACTAAAAAGTTTGTTAAAAAATTCACAAAAACATTTCCCATTTGGGGAAAAAAGCCTCCCTTTACTCATGCTGCCAAACCTGCCCTCCCCTAAAAATGACTATCCATACCCCCCTTGCTTCGGGGATGTCATTTACAAAAAATAGCCTCCAAAACTTACTCAGCAAAACGGAAAGTTTCTATACAGTGCCCTCCGTTTTTGTCTCCCCCAAAACCCCAATATTTCCCAACCCCTGTGACCCGTACGCTCTTGTTGGCTGGGCCTCACTACAATTCTCGCCAAACCCCGGCTCCGGCCCTCATAAATCACTGCTAGGCAAATCCCCCCTTATCTTAGCTCATTTGGGCACCAAAGCAAAACCCACCCCTAGTATGCGCTCCCGCAGGTATATCTCACTGGTCATCCCCAAAGGGAACACCTCCTTTGGGCCCCCCATTCCTTCCAGTTCTCTGCTGCCAATGACTGGCAAATTGCAAAAAAACTCTGAAAATGGAGACACTCTCTCCCTCACTAACTTTAGCATCAGTTTGGGCAGAGGGACCCTTCCGATCACTCCCCCTTTACACAGCCCCAAACTGAAAAGCCCCCCCCAACTAGCTCAAACCCTAATTGTTATTTTATTTTGCTCATTTTTAACCCCCTATCTCTTTTTTTTCACATCATCTCTTGCACATCTATCATTCCCGGGTTTAAAACTAATTGTAATTATTTTGCACTATAGCCTATTTTTTGCCTTACCCCCATAAAATTGCTAATTTGCACCACTGATTATACTTTTTTCTGTTGTTTTTTTTGACTTTGTTTTTTTTTACCCCATAATTTTAACTCTGTGTTTGTTTTTTTTTAAAACCCCCAAATTTGGGGTTTTCTTTATCTTGGACCCGGTCGAAATTTTAAATGGGGAAATTTTTCTCAAAATGGCTTTCATGGGGTTTAAAAAAAGGTGAAATAAAAAAATAAAAAATTATCTATATTGGTTATCCAACTTAAAAAATTTAGTTTAAACTGATGATAAACCTTTTCATCTTTAAGTTTAAAAGGGTTGAAACCCAAAATGTCCACAAAGGGTAAACATAAAAATATTTAATAAAAAAAACCTTTAATAAAAAAGCCAAAAAAGAAGGGCCTTTTAAAACTGGGCCCAAACCCATTTCTCACAGATCCCCAGTTTAAATGATGACAAATGCACTTTGGGAAAAATTTTAAAGTAAAAACACACCTGTACCTCATGGGAGCAGATCATAAACAGTCAAGTGCTGTCTGAAAATTTCTCAACTCCTTTGGGCACGGTGTGAGAGCAGGATATCAAGGGTTTGGGGGGCTGGATGGGGCGTGTAAGAGAGGGGGTGATGCTTTTTTTTAGGGCATGAAAAAAAATAGCAGCCCCCCAAAACCCCCCACACTTGATTTGTATCTCGGTAACATTTTTTTGTGTACATGGTGTGGGACTAAGGAATTACTGCTATAAAAGGGGGTTCTGACCCCCCACCCCAACCCGCAAAGGTTGGTGACACATTTTTTGAAAAATGTAATCTTCAGTGTTTTTTTTGTTGTGAAGGAAAACAAAGAATTTAAAACACCCCACCCGGGAAAACCCAAAAATGGTTTTTTGAAAGTTCCCAAAACATTTCCTTAAATTTGGTTTTGGGAAAAATGGTTTAAAAAAATTAAAAAAAAAAGGGAAAAAAAATGGTTAATAAAACAAAATCAGTCCAATTGTTTCTGATGATTAACAATTTTTTATCAGGGTGGGACAAAACATTCCCCAAATGTTGCAAGAATGTTCCATAATTTTATGTATTTTTTAAAGATTCCCAAATATTATATTAAAGGGGGTTTCCAAGCATTCCTTTTAATTTTTGTCCATGTTCATAGAATTTTAAAAATAATTGAACAGTCCCTTTAGGTTTTTTTTATTTATTAGGCCATTTACTCTTGAGGAAATGGGGGTTTACAAAAGTTCAGGGAAAACACACATGGCAATTTTTGGTAAACCGTGAAATTGTATTAGTTATAATTCTGAAAACATAGTTTCAACCCTTTCGGGGATCAAACCTGGGACCTTTGAGTTTTTTTCTCTGGAATTAATTTCCCAGCAAACAGGGGTTGTGTCCGACGTTTAGAGACGGGTCAGACCAAGGTGGCCCGCTTTGGGAAAGCGAAAAAAAAAATTTTTTATTAAACTGGATAAACACTAGACAAAATAACAAACTCCCCGAAAAAGTGAATTCCTTGGGATACACGAAAAAAGCCTAAAAAGGAAACACAAAAAAAGAAAACCCCCCAAACCCGGCCGGAAAACTGGCCCGCCTAAGTATGATCCCCCAAACAGAGACAACCCAGCGACAGCTGCCTCTGATTTGGGGAAACCCCACCCGGGCCCAAAAATAGAACTACAAACAAGACTTTTACACCCTGACCAAATACCCCCAAAAAAACCGTCCCCTCGAGGTCCCGGGGGTGACAAATGGGGCTAAAAAACCCCAAAAACAAATGTTTGTAATTTGTCTGATTTCCCGGATGCATTTTTTGGCTTTTTCAAAGAAACGTACAAAAATCTAGAAAAAGAGTATCCTCATTTACGTCTTACTTAAACCCAAAAACTGTAATTTTTTCGACTTTTATTTTACCTCGAGTTTTTATTTCAGAAATCATACTAAATTTTTTATTTGGGATGACAGATTATTGGGAGGAGTCAAAAAAATGGGCAATCTGCCCAAAACATATATATATAAAGTGGGGAGAAAAAAAGTATTGTACACGCCCATTTTTTCAGGTTTTTCCCATTACAAAGCATGTAAGGTCTGTAATTTTTAAACATAGGTACATTTCCCCGTGAAAGACGGAATCTAAAACAAAAAACAAGAAAATCACATTGTAAAGATTTTAATTAAATTTATTGATTTTATTTCTTACATAAGGTTTTTTATTTCATAGAAAACAGAAAAAAAATATTTTGGGGACAGAAACCTATGTTTACAAATTTCAAGATCATACCCTTTTCCCGTAGGGCTTTACCAGGTTTTGCCCCCACTGCAGCAGGGATTTTGGCCCCATCCTCCATCCCGACCTTCTCCGATCCTTTAGGTTTGGGGCCCGTCCTGGCAAAAAAGGGTTTAGCTCCCCCCAAAATTTTCTTTGGGTTCAGGTCTGGAGACTGGCTGCAAACCTTTAGATCTTCTTTCGGAGACATCCTTAGTTCCCTGGGTTTTGTTTCGGGCGGTTTTCCCTGCTGGAAGACCCAGCCACGAACCCCTCTTCAATGCTTTATGAGGGGGGAGGTTTTTGGCCAAGATCTCCGATAAAATTGGGCCCCCTCCATTCCCCTCAAAAACGGTGCCCGTCGTCCTGTCCCCTTTGCAAAAGCATCCCAAAAAATGATGTTTTTCCCCCTACAAAGCGCACGGTTGGGTGGGGTTTTTGGGGGTCCATCCTTCCTTTTTCCCCAAAAACGGGAGTGGAGTTTTGACCAAAAAACTCTATTTTTTTCCATCAGGGCCATATGACCTTTTTCCCATTCCTCCCCTGGACATCCCAAAATGGTCATTGGGGAAACTTATAATAATAATAAAATGCCAAATTTTGCAGACGCTTTTTTTCCAAAACCCCAAATTTTCAGTCATGCGTGGATACATTTTTTTTTTTTGTGTAGGGGTTTTTCCCGGAGATCGAAAACCCCCACCCCTTTTCGTTACAAACGCCGTGCCTACCGCTGAGTTTAAAAGGACCCCCTTTAGATGGCCCGGCAGGGGCTGGCTTGAGCAGAGGGACCTTGCGTGTGCTGCAAAGGGTTTTTAATCCAAAGGTTTGTGTGTTTTCTAATGATTTTCTTTGAGACTGTGTCCCAGCTCTCTTTAAAGGGCATGGGCCCGGGTTTCCCGCCCTGTAGTTTTTGGTCTGGCCCTCAAATTCCCCATGATCATTGATGCCCCAGAGTTTGGGTCTTGCATGGGAGGGCCCCCAACCCAGGGTGATTTTACCTCATCTTGAACTTCTCCATTTTTTAAATTGCGCCAAAATTTTTGCCTTTTCACCAAGCTGCTTGCCCATTGTCCCTTTGCCCCCAGCCTTGTGCGGTCTAAAATTTTTTTTTCCCTGAGTCCTTTTCACGGGTCCTGGGCTTGGGCCCTTGTGGAGAAGGTTGGAGTCTGTTTGATTAGTGTGTGAAAGGTGGGTTTTTTTTACAGGTAATAGTTCAAACAGGTGCAGTTAAACAGGTATGAGTGGAGAAAGGAGGGCTTTTTAAAGAAAAAATAACAGGTCGTGAGAGCCGGAATTCTTACTGGTTTTGGGAGGTGGGTCAAATACTTATGTCATGCAATAAAATGCAAATTTTAAATTCTTTAAAAAAAATACAATGGGGATTTCTGGGGTTTTTTTTTTAGATTCCCCCCTCTCCCAAGTTTTAAGTGTTTCCTCGATAAAAATTAAAAGCCTCTACAAAGCTTTTTAAGTAGGAAAAAAAACCCGCAAAATTTTGGCGGGTACAAATAAGTGTTCCCCTACTTTTTTTATATATATATAATATATTTTATATTATAATAATTTTAATTTTAAAAAATCCCCCCCTTTCCCCCCCTTTTTTTTTAAACTTTAAATTTTGGGGCAAGGGAAATGCCCAAGAAAAAGGGGTTTTAAAAATAAAAGGATATTTTGAGTTAAAAATTTTCTTTTTTTCTCGATTTTATATCCTTTATATCTGCAAAGGCAAAGACTTGAATTCTTATTTTTATTATTTTTATTTTTATTTTTATTATTCTTTAACTGTACCGCTTTTTTACGTATATGTTTAAAATGATGAATGTGGGTTTAGCTCTAAATCCCATGGCCTAGCAGGCTTATTAAAAGAAGTGGAAATTGTAGTTCCCGGGTTCAAATATCTTTGATAACCTTCTTTAAAAAAATTATAGGTAAAATTTGGGCTATACCCCAATAAAATATAATTTTTGTCCGAAGATTGAAATTTCCCTTTGTAGTCTAAGTTTTAAAAAGGGGAAAATTTAATAAATTACACCGTAATACTACAAATATTTCCGTAATTTTCATAACCCCTTCCATTTTCATTTGGAAACTTCTTAGAAAAAATTTTTGAACATCAAAGTCAAAAACATTACCGAAAACTTTATAAGTCTTGGGAGGGGAAAGGGTTTTTTTGTTTTTGGTGTTATTAATTTTTACGTGGAGAGGGAAAAAAGTATTTTATAAACTGCCGATTTGCAGGTTTTCCTACTTACAAAGCATGTAGAGGTCTTTTTAATTTTTTTTCATATGTTTCACTTCAACTGTAAACGAATCTAAAAAAAAAAATCCAGAAAACACATTTTATGATTTTTTTAAAAATTTAATTTTCCCTTTTATTTCATGACATAAATTTTGATCCCCCTACCAAACCCGTAGAATTCCCGGGTCTCACAGACCTGTTAGTTTTTTTTTAAGAAGCCCCCCGTGTTCTCCACTCATTTTCCTTATTAAAAGCACCTTTTGAACTCGTTACCGTTAAGAGGCACCTGTCCACACACTCATCAAACAGACTCCAACCTTCCCCCAAGGCCCCGACCAAAAGAGCTGTGTAAGGACATCAGGGAAAAAAAAAAAAAAAAAAAAAAATTATAGACCTGCACAAGGGTGGGATGGGGCTCCCGGACAAAAGGCAAGCAGTTTGGGGAGAAGGCAACAACCCGTTGGCGCAATTATTAGAAAATGGAAGAAGTTCCAAATGACGGGCAATCCCCCCGGTCTGGGGCTCCATGCAAGATCTCACCTCGTGGGGCACAATGATCTTTAGGAAAGGGGAGGGATCAGCCCCGAATAAACGGCAGGAAACCCGGTCAATGACCTGAAGAGACTGGGACCAAAATCTCAAAGAAAACCATTAGTAACACCCCTACGCCGTCAGGATTAAAAACCCGCAAACGCACGCAAGGTCCCCCTGCTCAACCAGCGCATGTCCCGGCCCGTCTTAAGTTTCCCAATTACCATCTGGAGTCCAGAGAGGAATGGGGGGAAGGTAAGTGGTCTGATGAAACCAAAAAAAAGAGCTTTTTGGGCTAAACTCCACCCCCGTGTTTTTGGGGGAAGAAGAAAGGTGGTACCCAACCCCCAAAACAAACCCTCCCCCAAACCCTGAAGCTGGAGGTGGAAAAATCATTCTTTGGGGTGCTTTTCTGAAAGGGGCAGACACTGCACCGTATTTAGGGGAGGAGGATGGGGGGCCCTGACGCGAATCTTTGGCCCAAAAACCTCCTTCCCTCATTTAAAACATTGAAATGGGGCGTGGTTGGGTTTTTCCCCATGACAAAAGAACCCCAAAAAACACAGCCAGGGCAACTTAAAGGGGGGTTTGGGGGGGCCCCCAAGAGCATCCCCAAGGCCCGGAGGGGCCCCGCCATCTCCAGACCTGAACCCCCTAGAAAATCTTTTTGGGGGGAGCTGAAAGTCCGTTTTGGCCCCCCGCGACAGCCCCCCAAAAACCCGAAGGGGTCTGGAGAAAAGGTTTTTGTATGGGGGAGTGGGGGCCCAAAAACCCCCCGCTGCAGTGTGTGCAAACCTGGTCAAGACCTACAGGAAAGGTTGGGTCTTTGTAATTGCAAAAAAAGGTTTTTTGTACCAAAATATTAAGTTTTTCCCTTTTTTTTATTATCAAAAAATTATGTCCTGCAATAAAAAAGCCCAAATTTAATTTCTTAAAAATCATACAATTTGGTTTTCTGGATTCTTTTTTTAGATTTTCCCTCTCTCACAGTTAAGTGTTAACCCATGAAAATATTTTCAAACCTCTACATGCTTTTGTAAGTAAAGGGAAAACCCCAAAAAACGGAGGTAATCAAAAACTTCTTCTCCCCCCGGGATGTCCATCCAAAAATTAGCCAAATTTCCAGGGAAAATTTTTTCAGAAACCTCAATTGGGCCCCCCATTTTATTACTGCAGTATGTTCTGAAATTTTCACTGGAAAAATCATGACCCAAAAATGTAAAACTTTATGTTTGTTGGGCATGGGGGTTTGAGATCAGTCTCTATTAACTTAGCAGAACATTCCCTTATGTTTTTCAGAAAACCAAAAATGACTGGGAATTTTTCCCCTCCAGACATAATTGCGGGTGTTTGTTTTTGGAAAAGTTATTTGAAAAAATCATGTCATAACCTTACAATATAATTCATGGAGTATTGTGGTTATGGGCCCCCATGTTTTATTGGGTGTTTAGGGTACGTCTCCAAAGGGCACAGAACATTTTGTAAAGTTTTTTCAGAACCAAGTCAATTTTAACCAAAAATTGCGGGAATTTTTTTTTCAGGGGAAAGTTTTTTGTTAAAACTGTCATAATTTTTTTCTTAAAACTTTATGCAAATATTGTAGGAATATTACCTCACCCGTTTTTTTATGGGGTTTTTAATTAATCTCTATTTAACATTAGCAGAAAATGTAATGTTTTCTCAGAACCCCTTCTATTGTCCACCCTTTTTTTGCAGCAAAATCAAATCAAATGAAATTGTATTGGTGCATACATATTTTTTGCAAATGTTTTTTTGCAGGGGTAGCGAAAGGGTTTTGTTCCTAGCTCCAAATTTTTAAAAGCAGTAATATCTAAAAAATTTACAAAAAAATACAGTATATGTAATTTTGAAAACCCAACTAAATCTGTGACTCACAAAAATTTCCCGCCCCTTCCCTAACAACCCCACCCACAGTGATTGATTTACAGGGCCCAAAAGTTGAAAGTAAAGGTTTCGTTTTAAAAAAGAAAAGTTGGGGGGAAGAAAAAGTAGAATGGCCCTTTCCCAAATTTGGGGGTTCCCCAAATTTTTAATCAGAATGAAGTTACCCCAATTTGCGGGTTTTTTTAAATTTAAACAATAAATTTCACTTTTCCCCCCCAAAATAGGTAAAAAAAAAACCCCTTTTTTAACCTTTAAAGAATAATGTGGATAAAGGAAACAGTTTACCCCTTTTTGGGGAAGAACCGTTTTTTTTGGATGTCTTTAGGGGGACAAACATCACTGTAGCTCTGCCTCTTTCCCCTGCAGATGCGGAAGGCGAAATAAAAGGCGGGTGCAGTGGATTGAGCGCAGCCCATTAAAAAAAAAATATATCCTCGTTAAAAAGACCAAAATTTTTATGGGGGTTTCTTTTTATGTTTCTTAGTTTTACGCTGGGGCCCCCTTTTTGACTTGAAGGATCATAAAAATGTTATAATGGAGGAAAATTTTGGGCCCCTACAATCTTGAAAAAAGGGTTCCAAAAGGGTTATTCGGCTGTCCCCAAGGAAACCTTTTTTGATTACAGCAATGTACAGCGAACCTTTGGGGAAAACCTGCCCCAAGGCGTTTAGGAATCAAGGGGTGAATGCTCATCTTCCCAACGGGAAACCCCAACACAACCCAAAAGACAACGCAGGAGTGTTCGGGAAAGTCTCTGAATGTCCTGATGGCCCCCCCAAATCGGATTGAACCCAATCGAAACTCTGGAAGCCCTAAAAATAGCTGTACAGCTACGCCCCCCCAACCAACCTACAGAGTTGGAGGTCTGCGAGAAAAATGGGATAAACTCCCCAAATACAGGTTGCCAATTGTAGCGTCAACCAAAAAGACCGGCTGTAATCACTGCCAAGGGCTTCAATAAGTATGGTAAATGGCTGAAAACTTTGTAAAGGATATTTCAGTATTTCTTTTTTTTTTTTGCAAAAAATTTCTATAAACCCGTTTTTGCTTTGTCTTACGGGGCTTGTGTGTAATTGATGAAAAAAAAAAATTTGGAAAAAATCAAGAGGGGCTGAATCTTTTTGAAAGCATTATCTATGGTTTGACTAAGCTAAATGTATTAGAAACTTAGCTACTTAGCCATCTAGCTACAATCTCATTGGTTTAAAGTGGTTCTGCTTTTAAAAAACTTTAATGCATTCATTTGTATGGTGGTTTTAATCTGTGAATTTTTGAAATTCGAGTTTCCAACTTGGAAGATTTACTTGAATGACACCCCAACTCTAATTCAATTTGGGGAAAAGGGGGGACATTTTTGATACCTAGTTTCCCAGTTGGACTTTTCTCCAAAAAATGATTTTTGACAGTTATAGAGTACTTTTTCTGACTTTTTTGGGGGAATTTTTTTTAAAGTATCATGTACAAGTTTAAAATGGGGTTTAAACCTTGTACAGTATCAAGTTGATAATGTAGTATTTGACCATTTGTCATATACCTAATGTTTCAAAACACTTGAACAATATGTGGGACTTATCTTCGTTATTGAGAAGTTTCCATTTCCGACGAGTGTTGAATGGCATAGCTATACACAACTGGGAGCTAACGATTTTCCCGAAACCCCCAATGGACCTGAAAAAAAATCGTTTGAGATGCAGTTTTAGTTGTGGCAAGGGTAAGTAGAAAATGATAAAAACACTTGCAAAATTTGGATTTGCTTTTGAATTTTGTCGTGTCTTTTTTTTATGGCAAAAATTTTTGGGGAAGGTATAGGGACACAAAGACCCCTCGCGCACTCAACATTGTCAAAATACGTCAGTCTTTGTAGGCCTATTTGGCGGGAAACTCAAAGATGCTCTATTGCCGTTTTTGTTTATGATCTTTATTAAGAAGTGAAAAATTTTGTGTTTGATAAAAAAAGTGTGAGTAAAATATGATAAAATGACACACCCTCATTAAAATAATAAGTATGACTATTAGTAGACTAAAACTTAGAGAGTTATCAATGTTTTTATATAAAAGATATTTTCCCCCGCAACAGAGTTTTTTCTTTAATTTCAAGCAGAAGTGCAAAACATTGAAACCAATAACAGGGGACCGGTTTCAAAAACAGATGTCCCCACACATGGAAGGGGGGTGAAAGGCTTGTAGAATTTGTGAGAAAGCGATAAATTGTTGGGGGAAAAGGGAAAAAGCAGCCCGCCCGAGCAAGGATTTGGCATGATAAAAAGGGGGTGTGTGTGTGTATTGTGACCTGATGGTAGGGGAGCAGAGGAAAACCACATGAGCTAAACCCGGGTTGAGCTTCGTGGAGCTTAAAAGATGTGTACGGGGAAAAAAATACAGCTCGCCAAAAGGGGGGGGGATTTTCCTCTGATGTGTGGTAAAAAAAGATTGTACTCCTTTTTTGTGGCGAGGCTCCATAAAAAAGGGCTGCCCATTGCAAAAGGGGGTCTTTTTTAATTCTTATTTAAACTAAGTTTTAACCTCGGGGAATTATTCAAATTTTTAGAAGTAGTTGACTTCAACCTTGAGATAAAAAAATTTTCTTGTGACGCTTGGCCCTTTGACCGATATCAATCCCCGTCTTCGTCTTTCCGGGGGACAAAAGAAAACCGTGCACGGGCGGATGAACATCCGTATAGACAAACCTGCCCTCTGAGATTGGGGGTTCAACGGCCGGTAAAAAAACTGGAAACCAGGAACGGGGACGATATCTAACCAAAATTGAGTCCCGCTGAAGTAAAAGGGCAGTAATCTTTATTCATGCCTTTTGGGGATTGAAACTGAACCTACAGAAAAAAACAGTTTAAATTTTCTGTAGTGGGAGTAGTATTCCCACAATAATCCCCAAAACGGGTCGACATCCCGTAGCCCGTTTTTAGACGTTTTTCTAAGGGAAAAAAAAAATGTGCCATATTCTGATAAATATAAGATGGGGGGGGGGTTTCAAAAGACACAGGAAAATAAACATCGCATTTTTAGACGTTTATCTGAGAAAAACCCAAATCGCCGTATTCTAATAAATATTAAACGGGGGGGAAACTTCAAGGGGGGAAATAACTATTAGTGGAATAGTCATTAAACAAGTCCAAAAATCATAAAAAAACTGTGATTAGCCCTAAATCTATCCGTTTCGTGAAAAAGGGTCTTAAAAAATCAGGGGTTTCCGTAGGTTAAATAGGTTTATATGGGTTTTATACGTGTGGACCTAGTGTCCATCGAAAAATCGCAAAAATTAAATTGTTTCAAGGAAGGGGCTAAAAAAGGCGCGTGAGAAGGAAAGGTTTCCCTCCGTTTTATGAAACGGGGTCTTAAAACCTCGGGGTTTAGGTTATTTTTAAATAGTTAATTACAAAATTTGATCTAAAATTTTTGCTAAAAAGCGCACCAAATAATAAGCCCAAAGGAAAAGTTTGTCAAATGGTCAAGACCTACGGGAAAAGTATGATTCTGTA
This sequence comes from Coregonus suidteri, assembly GCA_036851935.1. Classification (NCBI taxonomy): domain Eukaryota; kingdom Metazoa; phylum Chordata; class Actinopteri; order Salmoniformes; family Salmonidae; genus Coregonus; species Coregonus suidteri. The sequence continues at coordinate 73,026 of JAGTTL010000089.1, forward strand.
ATTGCAAAAAAGGTTTCTGTACCAATATTAATTGGTTTTTTCGAGGGATCAAATACTTATTCGCAATAAAATGAAAATAATTTATTTAAAAATCTAAAATGTGATTTTCTGGATTTTGTTTTAGATTCCGTCTCTTACATTTAAGTTACCTTTTAAAAAAACAGACCTCTACATGCTTTGTAAGTAGGAAAAAGAAAATCGGCATGTATCAAAAACTGTTCCCCCCACGTATTCAAAGTTTTGTACCTTTAAAGGGGAAAATAAAGGGAAAAAAAAGGAGAAGTAACCCACTCTATCCCAACCCCGGTGATTGGGGGGGATCCATCCCTAAAAAAGAAAGACTGGAAGCACCCCGTTTTGGGAGGTCCATATCAGGTTTCCGTTGGTTTTCGGCCTTCACTGTAAGAAATTTCGGAAGTCCCGGGGGGCATGTCACCAACTGCAAAAAAGGGAAAAAACCCCGCCACACCCGACGAAAAAACACAGTTTTTGGAGAAAGAACGCACCCCAGGGCCGGGGTTGGCTCCTTAACAAAAATTCCCTTACCCTGTCTACATCCCTTTTTGTGAGTTCCCATAGAAAGGGAAAGCCCTGGGTCTGACATGTTCAAGGGCGGGTGGGGTTTTCATATTTCCTACGGGAGGGGCTGTTGTTGTGGGAGCCATGTTCCAGCCACCCAAAACCCCCCTGACCCCCCAAAGTATATTAACCCAACCAATTTGGAAGGTAATGGCCGGGAAAGCAAAAAAGGGAGAAAAGACAGCTTGACGAGGGGCGGCGCACATTGGCCCAGCGCGCCAGGATAGATGGGGGAAAAAGGCCGGCAGGGATTAGTCGTTGTAGAGCAGGGCTTTTGCACGCCAGGGTTGGGGGTTCTTCCCCACAGGGGGCCAGTAAAAAAAAATATATATAAAATGTATGCACTGCTAACTGAAAGTCGCTCGGAAAAGCCCGGTGCTAATGACAAAATTTAAAAATTTATAATGAAGGGGAATTACTAGTGACGTAGGAAAGTACATCACCTTTTGGGTCTTCCGGCCCATTGGGGTCTCTCGACCCAAAGGCGGCGGGTAGTTTTATAAAGGGACTTGAGATATATATGTGTGTCCCCAGTACATCCTGTACCATGTATTTTGCTCAAACCGAGAGGGGGGGATAGTGAATCCCCATACGATTTTAAAAGGACAGGGGGAGTATCGTGAAGTAGGGAATTCCCAGAAATGGCAGGCCCCCCTTTAAAAGAAAAGTACTGTCTAAATGCCAATTACGCTAAAAATTTAAAAGGCTACAATGTGGGCTTGTGGTATTTGGATTTGAAGCAAATTTTTGTAAGATCCATTAGGGCTTTTTTGGTGGGGATAAACCGGGGGATGTTACGTCCCGAAAATAAAAATTTCCTCTTCAACGGGGGCACCCTATAGAGAAAAACATTTTGGGGAGGATGGACTGAGGCCGTGGTAAAAGATGTCAAACTAAGACCTGGGGAGGATTAAGGTGGAGACGGGTTAAAAGGCCCAAATCTTGGTTGGAATGGATACATTAGGCAAGAACTAGTCCAAGGGGGACGACGTCTGGGAACAGCTAAACCTGGGTTAAAACCACTACTCCGTTTCCCTTTACTGGCTTTAACACTCCGTCAGGTTTTTCCTGCAGGGGTTAAAATTGTTCAAACCATTTGGGAATGTGGGAATGAGTTTTGTTTTAACTTGCACTATCTGACCCCCCAGAAAAAGTCTCCTGCCCTAGATTCCCCCCCCTTTTTGAAGTATAGTGGGGCAATTATTGCTTTTCAGGATGGACAAGATGGGGTACGAGTGGGGCATTTTAGCTTTGCTCCAAAAGAAGTACGACCAAAACACCATGACTATTCCCTCTTTTTTGAACCAAGGTTTTGGGACAAAACCAGCCAGTGCTGCTCGGGTGGTTGTGTGGGGTAACAGACGGGGCCCAGACTACTGCAATTAGACGGGAACCGTGCTTTAGCTCAGCGGGTAATCCTTTTCACTCTCATAAACAATCAACATGTCGAGACTGAGGGTTGTCCGTAGAAAGCAAACCCCCTTTCCGGGATCCTTTGAGAGGGGATATATACGTGGGATAGGAGTCCCTTGGGGGTTTTCCAACAAATTCAAGCTAGGGAAACAGATGCAGGGATTTGAGTCAAGTTTTTTTGGTGGTCAAAAAATTAAAAAAAATGGGTTGGATAAATTACATTTTCTACAAACCCGCAAAATGTATTAACCACCTCATGATGCGTAAGGGTTGGCTGGCAGCGCGGCAACTTTCTTAAAGTCATGGCAGAATAGGTAGCTTTGATATGCTTTCGGCTAGAGGGGCGAGGGTTTTTTGTTTGTTTTTGGGTCTATGTCGTACTTTCATCCCCAAAAACGCCCCTGTGGTCAGTGACCCAAAGGGTCTTCAGGGACCACCAACCCCGGCCCCGAACTGGCTGAGAATTTTGGCACTCATACTGGTTGGTTTTTATAACATGTTGGAAAATGGAAACTATGTAGGGCGTGTTGGGGGGGGGCTTTGGGTGGGGGTGTTTATGCTGGTGTTTGTGGATGTTGCCTAATCCAGTGTGGATGCTTTTGTTGGTCTCTGGAGAAAGCAGTGACGAACAATGGGAGGTATGGCCCCCTTCCCCCCGACCAATGGAAGAAAGTACTGCCTCCCGCTCTGGTGGGGGATGCAGCGATTTCAATCCCCCGATGAACCCCAATTGAATGAGCAATTTTTTATGTTTAGTATGGTACTTTTCAATGAAGGTTTAGTGAAAATCCTAAAAAGAGAGTTATGGTTGGAAATAAAAAAATTTGATAGCATGCAGACAATTATATTCTTTTTGTGTGATCAACAGGTTCATTTTATATGCAAAACAAGTTGTATGCCTTTTGTGTGTTTTATTTATAATAATGTATTTTTAAAAGTGTGTTGGGGAAAATTTTGTCAAAAAGGGGGATTTATAAAAAAATGTGTGAGTAAGATATGACAAAAGTCACACCCCCAGTTAAAATAATAATGATGACTATTAGTAAATAAGCTTAGGAGTTAATCAAAATTTTTTATATAAGATCATATTTTCCCCGCAAAAAGTATTTGTGTCTTGTAATTTGGGAAGCAGAAGTGTAAAAAGATTGAAACCAAAACGGAGACGGTTTCAAAACAGATTCCCCCCAGGGAAGGGGGGTGAAAAGGGTTGTAGAATTTGTGAGAACAGCGATAAATATGTATGGAAAAGAGAGAAAATGCGCCCGCCCGAGAAGGAGTAAGTTTTGATAAAAACATTTGGTAGTGTGTGTTTGTGTGTGTGTATGTGGACCTGATGGGCAGGGACAAGGGTAACCACATGACCCAACCCCGGTGTAGCTTTCAAGTGTGTACAGTGGAAAAAAACGCCCGCCCAAAGGCCCTGTGTGTATAAAAGATTGTCGTCCATTTTTTTGGCAGAGCCTCCATGAATAAAGGGTGACCATTGCAGAAAGGGGTTTTGTTAAATTCATTATTAAAAATGAGATTTACACCTTGGGAATTATTCAAAGATTTAAGAAGTAGTTTTACACCATTGAGAAACAAAATTCTCGTGACAGTCGTTTGCTGCTTTTATTAATTTTACACAGAGCCTTTATATGGCCAAAAAAAAATCTTTCATAGGGGGACTATTATCTAAGGGGAAAGCATATTGAATTTATCAGTTAGAAATGAACATTTCATGCAGAAAACCGCTCTGGGAAAAGGCCGGGCATTTTGACGTTTCAATAAAAGGAAACATTTTGATTTTTTGAGACCAAATGACAAAAGCCTATGATTAAAGGTTAGATATACTGGCCTCTGCCTCGGTCATCAATATTATTGAAAGGGTTATACAGCCCCAATAACCCCTAAAACATGAACAATCAGGGATGAGAGGCATCCATACCATCCTGATATCTAAGCTGTGTCGTGTAAATTTACTAGGATGTGATGTAATGACTAAATTTGAATGTGGCTGTCATTTCCGCTGAGAGGGGAATGAAAGTACTCATAGTCAGAGACAATATGGTGGTCTGTGGGGAAGGGGAGCCATGTATTGGTATAGGCAAGATTTGTTTAGGGGGGGATAACTGATATTCCCCGAACCTTGATGGAACTTGCTGATGATGTAGTACCAGGCCCCACTAAAATGTCCCCCCCGATGACCTACACTGTACTCTCTGGTATAACAAACACCCACCCCCCCCCCCCCCCCCCCCAAAAAACCCCCCCAGATCCAGATGCAATCTATGAGAAAGCATTATTTAAAACCACAGAAAGGACTATAGCCTTGAAATGTTTCATTATGACAACACCCACGCAGTAGTGGAGGTGGAACTAGGGCCCCAAAGTCAGAGACTGTTTCAGGGAAATATGGAGCCCACATGTGTCCCTAGCAAAGGAGCCAGCAAAGGAGCCCGCAGAGGACTGGAAAGACATGGGCCAGTGGGTATCCAAGGGTAAGAGGATCACTGATTGGTCAATATTGTGAGTAGGCGATCAACACAGCCCATCCACAGATAGTACATTTAGATGAGAATAGCAGATGCTGAGGAGAGGAATACCTGTTGACACAGAACAACAGGAGTCAGACTAAAAGAAGTTCCAGAGCATTTGTGGTCCCGGGGTCCAGCAGGACGTAGGATTAATAAAAGGGGTAATTCCAGTACAGATGATACCCAAATCTAATCACATAGGCCATATCAGAAGCAATACCCTATGAAACAGAAGCAATAAAAGGTTATGCAGTTTACCAAGAGCAGATTGGGAGGGACCTTCGAGGGAGGGGCCAATTCCCGGGGAGATAGTGAGGCCAGAAACAAAGGGTGCAGTGTCCTGGAAATCATCACAGTCTGGTTTGTTTTTTTTCAGTTTCTGCTGGGAGTACATTGGATGATGGGGTTTTGTGTTGAATTAGAGACAGTGAAGACTATTAGTCAATACCTAGGAGAGAAGAGAGGTACGGTAGCAAAGACAGACAAGAAGGAAATGGTAATAGTGGAGACAGGAGTGAGTGAAGTGTTACAATTGTGACAAAACGGGGACATTTTGCTAGAGAATGTGAGGAAACCGTGTAGTTACTGGTGCAAGGAAAGGGCACCAGTTAAGAAACTGTGGCAGAAGGGGAAGAGAGAAATCAGGAGTCCTCATGACCTGGCTGTTTGGTTGTTGTTTTTTTAATTGGGTTTTTCAAATAAAAAACAACACACCTAGTATGATGTTTATGAAGCCTTGTTGTTTAAATTTTTTGGGGGGTTTCAGCAGGTCAAGGGTGATAGGTCTTAGAGGAGCACACAGTGAATTTTATGGAGTTTTTTTAGGTTTTGGGGTATATATGATTTCTTATGAGAATGAATGTCATGAGGATTAATGAACACTTGGGATAAGTAACATTTATTAAATATTTAGAATAATGTGTAATGTTTGGTATACTATGGGATGGAATTTCAATTGCCTCTGAACTCTGTTTTGTAACTTTCTGGTGTTAATTAATCATCCACACTGGTAAATTCTAAAGGCATGAGAGGAGGACTTTAAGATAGTTTATTTTAACAATAAATAAAAATAAGGGATGGCAATTGGATGATAAATTACCAATATTACCTAAGTGATTGTTAGGTAGGTGATAATATTGACACATGGGCAGTGACATGTGTCAAAAGGAGGGATGGATGGTAGAACAGATTAGACAACACTTTGTTGCACATGGGATTACTAATTATTTAAAAAAAGATGTGTTATCTGTGCTCAAAATAATCACCAGGGCAGACAAAGGGCACATCAGGGTGAGTATCCTCCGGCTAAGTACCCTTTCCAGCAATTGGAAATTGATTTTATAGAGTTTATCACGGAGTGAAGGGAAGAAATTTAGAGTAACCCCGTAATGAAAGATGGGTTATCCCCCTTTTGAGAAGTGTTTGGAAGACCTTACAGAATGCCACAGTTGGCAGGACCAGACAGGCAGACATAGAACTAGAGAGCACCCTACAGAACACGGTGAGAAGGTAGTTTATTAACCACACCTGTATGTCAGAGGTTTTGTGCCCCAACAGGTGAACTAAAGGAGAAGGTGAACCCACTCTATCTAACCAGGAGACTGGGTGTGGATCCAGTCCCTAAAGAAGAAAAACTGGAAGCAGCCCCGTTGGGAAGGTCCATATCAGGTCCGTTGGTGACGGCCTTCGCTGTAAGAATCGCCGAAAAGATCCACCTTGGTGCATGTCACTCACTGCAAAAAGGTAAACCCAGTTACACCTGACGAACAAACACAGAGTTAGGAGAAAGAACCGATCACCACTAGGGCTCGGGGGTTGCTCCTTAACGAAGATTCCCTTACCTCTGTCTGATCATCCCTGTGTGAGTTCGATAGAATGTAAAGCAATGGGTCTGGCCTCTGGCGTCTGACATGTTCTCAAGGCGAGGGTGGGGATTCACAGGTCTCCTGACGGTAGTAGCTGTCTGATTGTGGGGGCCATATTCCTAACACACTCAAACCCTCCTGATCCGCCAGAAGTAGTAGTTAACCTAACAACAAGTTGATAAAATAATACCTTAACACAGTCTATGAAGGCATAGGAGACAACTAGACGTAGGGAAAGGGGAAGTACTAGGGACTGTAGGGTAGGACATCACCCTATGTATGTCACCCATGTACATCCTGGAACTATGTAGTTGCTCATACCAAGCGGGGGGGATATGTCAATCTCCATACACAGTTAAGGACAGGTGTAGTATTGTGAAAGTAGGGAATTTACCAGAAATGGCAGTGCGACCCATATAAGGTAGGTACTGTCTGAAAGTCTGAATTACACTAAAACAGGTTACAGACCTGAACAAGTGAGATATCCTCTTCAACTGGGGCCACCCTATATTGTAACCTCTCTGAGGGAGGTAGTCAGACCGGGGCTGTGGTGAAAGGAGTCTTGTAGTAACTTGCACTATCTGTATCCCCCGATAACAAAGTCACCCCGACCTAGGTTGCCTCCGTTTGAAGTCTCAGGGGATTCTTATTGTTTTTCTAGGACTAGTAAGATAGGATACAGGGTTGGGCATCTTAGCTCCTGCTCCCACAACAGAGAAATGTCACAACTAAAGGACCATGACTAATCTCTCCTCTTTGTTGCAGCCAGAGGATTTTAGGATCCAAAACCAGGCCCGTGCTGACATCTGATGGTTGTGTGGTGAAAACAGATTGTGAACTCACCTACATACGCAAACAATCAAACGTGTCAGAGACTGGTGAGCTGTCCACGTAGAAAGTGGGACCTCCTCCCGGGATCCTTTGATGAAAGGATATATATTGATGGGATAGGAGTACCTCGAGGGGTTCCAGAAGAATTCAAAGCTAGGAATCAAATCGCAGCTGGGTTTGAATCAAGTATTTTCTGGTGGTCAACAATTACTAAAAGCGTAGGTTGGATAAATTATATGTACTATAACCAGCAAAGATTTATAAACCACACTCGTGATGCAATAAAGGGATTAGCTGAGCACAGCGGCAACTAGCTTAATGACATGTGCAGAATAGAATAGCTTTAGATATGCTTTTTGTCTGAGAGCGGGATGGAGTTTGTGTTCTGTTGGATCTATGTGCTGTACTTTCATCCCCAACAATACAGCACCGGACGGGTCCGTGACCAAAGCGCTTCAGGGACTCACCACGCTGGCAAACGAACTGGCTGAGAACTCTGGTATTGATAGCTCCCTAAACGGTTAGTTTGATAACATATTTGGTAAATGGTAAAACTATTGTTGTAACTATTCTGGGTCAAGTTATAGCTTCTATGGGTATACTTGTTCTTTGTGGATGTTGTCTTATTCCCTGTGTCTGAGGGTTGGGTGAGCAAGGCGGTTTCCCCAACAGATGGTGAGATACGGCCCAATCCCGGACTTTCACTGAAGGATATGAACTACCAGGCTTGGTGGAGGACGACGCGATCCAGATATTTGAGACTGGATGTTTTCCTAGAACTATAAATCTCTAGTTTTAAAAGTTATTGTAATGATCTTTTGTGTATTAAAGTCTCATTTTAAGTATGATGTACTAGTTACCAGTTGCTAAAAAAGTAAACGTTATGCTTTTAATCATGGGTAAAACCCTGATGAACCTGTAATGTTTTAATATGCAAAACCAACTTATATACTTCAATGAGTGTGATTCATTCTATAACAACATATATTTGTATGTGTGTAATATTTAGTCAAAGGGTGGGAATTGATAGATTAATTATTAATGACTAATTATTACACCCTGAAACTGTGTATAATGTGTTAGAAATGTGTGAGTGTAGGACCAGTAAAGGCTATGGCATTGAGCCACTATTTAGCAATGTGAGTAAGAGTTAGGCCAGACAACAAAGACAACTGAGAAACTAAGATAAAGAGGCCTCCCAATTTAGGGAGGGAGAAACTGTTATGAAAACATGGTGCATAATATTGTGAGAACGGCAATAACTGAGTAATGCAGGGAGTAGGATATGTGTGTGTGTGTGTGTGTGTATGTATGTGTGTATGCATGTGTGTATATGTGTGTGTGTGTGTGAACTGAAGGTCAGTAGAGCAGTTTTAGAGTGAAAACTACAGCCCGCCTACAGAGGGGAGGGATTTATTTTTGTAGACGTATGAGTATAAAAGATGGACTCTGAAATTGTGATGGCAGAATTCTCAATGATAAATATCTCTGACTATGCAGACCGGGACTCTGGCCGTTACTTAAATCCCAAAGACTTACAACCTTTTGGGAGAGACGCACAGAGAAACTGAAATAGTTTGTTAAATAATTCACATAACAGATGGAGACGGTGATGAAAACGCCCGAAAAGTGGGCCGCTCTGGTGTCAGAGATTACAGAACTTTTGGCGAAGGAGGCGGTCACAGTAGTTTCCCCAGGAGCAAAGGTGAACAAAGGGCTATATTCGCTCCCTACTTCCTGGTGCCCAAAAAGACGGGGGAATGAGGCCGATATTGGATTTACGCATTCTCAACGAGAGCCGTAACCAAACGGCCCTTCCGAATGCTCACGACAAAACGTCTACTGGAATGTGTCCAGATTAGGAGACTTTTGTACAAGCATAGACCTGAAAGGACGTGTACTTTTCATGTGCCGGTGCAGCCGCGTCACAGAAAGTTTCTGCGATTCGCCTTTCAAGGGGGTGGCGTACGAATACACAAGGATGCCAGTCGGGTACGCCCTGGCACCTCGCACGTGTAGTAGAGGCGGCATTGGAAAAACCGTTGCGTCGTCAGGGAATAAGGCTACTAGCCTACCTAGATGACCTACTGGTCTCGCCCCGTCCGTCAGCACAGCTGTTTCACCTCACCAACGAAACAGACGTGTGATTCATCTCACGCGTCTTGGGGTTTGCTGTGAATTGGAAAAAAAGAGCGCGCCCTGGCCCAGTCATCAGATTGTCTACCTGGGGATACAGCTAGACACTGTAATGATGAGGGCTCGAATTTCGGACCCTTGAGGGTAGCCTGTTGCTAGCCCTGAGAAAGTGTTGTCCGAATCACACGGTAACGGCGCTGTCAGTCATGTCACTCTTGGTCTCATGTCGTCAGCCCATTTTTGGTGTTCTGCTGGGACTCCTGCGCTATGCGCAGGAATGCAGCGATGGTTCGCCCAACTAAGACTAGACACAGTGCGTCAACGTCATCGGTTGGTGGTGGTTCCTCTCTCGCTCAGTGCAGATCTGAAACTATTGGAGAGACCCGATAGGCAAAGTGTCCTCCTACATTCCAGTGTTAACAGATGCCTCTCTGACTGGATGGGGAGGGACGATGTCAGAGACCCAAGCGATAGAGGGGTGTGGCCTCTTTTGAGTCGCCACATCAACCTCTTGGAGTTGGAAACGATTCGACTGGTTCCCGATGTTGCTGGTCTGGTCAGACAACCGGACCACAGTAGCCTACATAAATCGCCAGGGAGGAGTCAGGTCTCCTGCTCTCCACCGGTCAGCGGAGGAATTGTGGCTGTGGGCTCACGATAGCACCTTCGCTCATTGAGAGCAGCACACATTCCGGGCTACTTGAACGTAGGAGCAGACCTCATGTCTCGAGGGGGTCCCCGAGACGACGAGTGGCGTCTGCATCCGGACATTGTTCTCCAAATTTGGGAACAGTTGGGAGAGGTGGACTTAATCTCGCGTCACGCGTGAACGCGCATTGTCCCCTATGGTTCTCTCTGAGGGAACAGGACGAACCGCCACTGGGAAGGGACGCGTTCGCGCACCAACCGTGGCCGAGAGTTCTTCTGTATGCATTCCCTCCACTGTTCCTGCATTCTCCCACTGTTAGCCAGGGTGAGATCAGGCGGGCTGTCAATAATATTGGTATAGCCCCCGATCACCCAGGGGCTCCATGGTTTCGCGGAGATGAGTCAGATGTTTTTGATTGCACCACCTTGGCCAATTCCACCATCGACGGGAACGCGTTGTCTCAGGCGGGAGGCTCGATAGGGCGAATGTCCATAATCGGCCAACCACTGAAGGCTTGGCTCCTGAGAGGACAGGCTAGAGCGACGTGGGTTATCTGATTCAGTAATCAGGACCATACAGGGTTCACATGTCCAGTTCCACTTCCAGGGTGTATGCCAGTAAATGGAAACATTTTTTCACAATGGTGTCACAGAGAATATAGACCCCATGAACTGTCGGGTTTGAGAGTGTTCTCTCCTTTCTACGCAGTTTATGTTTGATAAGCAGCGAGTCGTCCCGCCACCACCTTAAGGTGTTTGCAGCGGCGATTTCAGCTTGTCACGAGGGGTTTGACAGAGACACTGTCTTCAGCCACCCTCTAGTGAAACGTTTCTTATTAGGAAACGGCGGCGGCTTAGGCCAGTGCCTAGAGCCACGCTTCCTCAGTGGATTTGGCTTTGGTACTTCGAAGCGCTCTGGTGAGTCGCCGTTCGAGCCATTGAATCAAATACCCCTCAAGATGCTGTCTATGAAGACGGAACTGTTGCTTGCCGCTTTGACTACTGCTAAGCGTGTCAGTGATTTGTGTGCTCTTTTCGACGAGACCTGACTGCCTTTAGCCATTAATGGCGATTTGAGCAGAGCGGTGTTTACGTCCTAACCCGGCATTTATGCAGAAGGTTATTAAGAGCTCATATACAGTGGGGAGAACAAGTATTTGATACACTGCCGATTTTGCAGGTTTTCCCTACTTACAAAGCATGTAGAGGTCTGTAATTTTTATCATAAGGTACACTTCAACTGTGAGAGACGGAATCTAAAACAAAAATCCAGTGAAAATCACATTGTTATGATTTTTTAAGTAAATTAATTTGCATTTTTATTGCATGACATAAGTATTTGATACATCAGAAAAGCATAACTTAATATTTGGTACAGAAACCTTTGTTTGCAATTACAGAGATCATACGTTTCCTGTAGGGGGGCTTGACCAGGTTTGCACACACTAGCAGCACGGGATTTGCGCCCACTCCTCCATACAGACCTTCTCCAGATCCTTCAGGTTTCGGGGCTGTCGCTGGGCAATACGGACTTTCAGCTCCCTCCAAAGATGGTCTCTATTGGGTTCAGTCTGGAGACTGGCTAGGCCATCCAGGACCTTGAGATGCTTCTTACAGAGCCAATCCTTAGTTGCCCTGGCTGTGTGTTTCGGGTCGTTGTCATGCTGGGAAGACCAGCCATGACCCACCTTCAATGCTCTTATCTGAGGGAAGGAGGTTGTTGGCCAAGATCTCGCGATACATGGCCCCCATCCATCCTCCCTCAATACGGTGCAGTCGTCCTGTTCCCTTTGCAGAAAAGCATCCCCAAAGAATGATGTTTCCACCTCCCATGCTTCATGGTTGGGATGGTGTTTCTTGGGGTTGTACTCATCCTTCTTCTTCCTCCAAAACACAGCGAGTGAGTTTAGACCAAAAAGCTCTATTTTTTGTCTCATCAGACCACATGACCTTCTCCCATTCCTCCTCTGGATCATCCAGATGGTCATTGGCAAACTTCAGACGGGCCTGGACATGCGCTGGCTTGAGCAGGGGGACCTTGAGTGCGCTGCAGGATTTTTAATCCATGATGGCGTAGTGTGTTACTAATGGTTTTCTTTGAGACTGTGGTCCCAGCTCTCTTCAGGTCATTGACCAGGTCCTGCCGTGTAGTTCTGGGCTTGATCCCTCACCTTCCGTCATGATCATTGATGCCCCACGAGGTGAGATCTTGCATGGAGCCCCAGACCGAGGGTGATTGACCGTCATCTTGAACTTCTTCCATTTTCTAATAATTGCGCCAACAGTTGTTGCCTTCTCACCAAGCTGCTTGCCTATTGTCCTGTAGCCCCATCCAAGCCTTGTGCAGGTCTACAATTTTTATCCCTGATGTCCTTACACAAGCTCTCTGGTCTTGGCCATTTGTGGAGAGTTTTGGAGTCTGTTTGATTGAGTGTGTGGACAGGTTGTCTTTTATACAGGTAACGAGTTCAAACAGGTGCAGTTAATACAGGTAATGATGGAGAACAGGAGGGCTTCTTAAAGAAAAACTAACAGGTCTGTGAGAGCCAGAATTCTTACTGGTTGGTAGGTGATCAAATACTTATGTCATGCAATAACATTTTACATTTACATTTAGTCATTTAGCAGACGCTATTATCCAGAGCGACTTACAGGAGCATTAGGGTTAAGTGCCTTGCTCAAGGGCACATTTACGTCATTTAGCAGACGCTCTTATCCAGAGCGGACTCACCAATTGGTGCGTTCACCTATAGCCAGTGGGGGGGGGGGGGGGGGGGGGGGGGTAGAAGGATTACTTTATCCTTTATCCCAGGTATTCCTTAAAGAGGTGGGGTTTCAAATGCCTCCGGAAGGTGGTGAGTGAACTCCGCTGTCCCTGGCGTTCGTGAGGGAGCTTGTTTCCACCATTGGGGTGCCAGAGCAGCGGAACAGTTTTGACTGGGGCTGAGCGGGAACTATACTTCCGCAGAGGAAGGGGAGCCAGGCAGGCCAGAGGTGGATGAACGCAATGCCCTCGTTTGGGTGTAGGGACTGATCAGAGCCCGAAGGTACAGAAGAGGTGCCGTTCCCCTCACTGCTCCATAGGGCAAGCATCCATGGTCTTGTAGCGGATGCGAGCTTCAACTGGAAGCCAGTGGAGTGTGCGGAGGAGGGGGGTGACGTGAGAGAACTTGGGAAGGTTGAACACACCAGACTGGCTGCGGCATTCTGGATGAGTTGTAGGGGTTTAATGGCACAGGCAGGGAGGCCAGCCAACAGCGAGTTGCAGTAGTCCAGACAGGAGATGACAAGTGCCTGGATTAGGACCTGTGCCGCTTCCTGTGTAAGGCAGGGTCGTACTCTCCGAATGTTTAGAGCATGAACCTGCAGGAGCGGGTCACCGCCTTGATGTTGGCGGAGAACGACAGGGTGTTTGTCCAGGGTCACGCCTAGGGTCACGCTTCTCTTCGCACTCTGGGAGGAGGACACAGCGGAGTTGTCAACCGTGATGGCGAGATCATGGAACGGGCAGTCCTTTCCCCGGGAGGAAGAGCAGCTCCGTCTTGCCAGGGTTCAGCTTGAGGTGGTGATCCGTCATCCATACTGATATGTCTGCCAGACATGCAGAGAGTCTGCGATTCGCCACCCTGTTTATCAGAAAGGGGGAAAGGAGAAGATTAGTTGTGTATCGTCAGCGTAGCAATGATAGGAGAGGCCATGTGAGGATAGATGACAGAGCCAAGTGAATTGGTGTATGGGAGAAATGAGAGGGCCTAGGACTGAGCCCTGGGGGACACCAGTGGTGAGAGCACGTGGTGCGGAGACAGCTTCTCGCCACGCCACATTGGTAGGAGCGACCGGTCAGGTAGGACGCAATCCAGGAGTGAGCCGCGCCGGAGATGCCCAGGCTCTCGGAGAGGGTGGAGAGGAGGATTCTGATGGTTCACAGTATCAAAGGCAGCAGACAGGTTAGAAGGACAAGAGCAGAGGAGAGAGAGTTAGCTTTAGCAGTGTGCGGAGAAGCCTCCGTGACACAGAGAAGAGCAGTCTCAGTGCAATGACCAGTCCTGAAAACCTGACTGGTTTGGATCAAGAAGGTCATTCTGATAGAGATAGCAAGAAGAGTTTGGCTAAAGACGGCACGCTCAATAGTTTTGGAAAGAAAGAAAAAGGGATACTGGTAGTAGTTGTTGACATCAGTGGGATCGAGTGTTTGGTTGGTCTTGAGAAGGGGAGCAACCTCCCTCGCTCTCTTGAAGACGGGAAGGGACATGGCCAGCGGTCCAAGGAAGTTGATCAGCGAGTGAGGTAGGGGGAGAAGGTCACCGGAGATGGTCTGGAGAAGAGAGGAGGGGATGGGGTCAAGCGGGCAGGTTGTTGGGGCGGCCTGCAGTCACAAGTCGCAGGATTTTATCTGGAGAGAGAGGGGAGAAAGAAGTCAAAGCATAGGGTAGGGCAGTTGAGTAGTGACCAGCAGTGTCATTAGACTTAACAAACGAGGATCGAATGTCGTCAACCTTCTTTTCAAAGTGGTTGACGAATGTCATCCACAGAGAGAGAGGAGGGGGGGGGGCGGGGGGGGGAGGATTCAGGAGGGAGGAAAATGTGGCAAAGAGCTTTCCTAGGGGTAGAGGCAGATGCTTGGAATTTAGAGTGGTAGAAAGTGGCCTTAGCAGCAGAAACAGATGAAGAAAATGAGAGAGGAGGGAGTGAAAAGATGCCAGGTCGGCAGGGAGTTTTAGTTTTCTTCCATTTCTGCTCCGCTGCCCGGAGCTCTGTTCTGTGAGCTCGCAATGAGTCATCAGCCACGGAGCTGGAGGGGAGGACCGAGCCGGCCGGGAGGATTAGGGGACTCAGAGAGTCAAAGGATGCAGAAAGGGAGGAGAGGAGGGTTTAGGATGCAGAATCAGGAGATTGGAGGGAGAAGGATTGTGAGCAGGGAAGAGATGATATGGATGGAAGAGGAGAGAGTAGTTGGAGAGAGAGAGCGAAGTTGCGGCGGCGCATTACCATCTGTGTAGGGCAGAGTGAGTATGTGGGAGGAGAGCGAGAGAGAGAAAGGAAACAATTAGTGGTCGGAGACCTGGAGGGGAGTTGCAGTGGATTAGTAGAAGAGCAGCATCTAGTAAGATGAGGTCAAGCGTAACATTGCCTGCCTTGTGAGTAGGGGGGACGGTGAGTAGGGATTAGGTGGAGAGGGTTAGAGAGGAGAGAAGTGGGAAAGAAGAGGCAGAGAGAAATGAGTCAATGTGACTAGTGAGGTTGAAATCCCCCAAAACTGTGAGGGGTGAGCCCATCCTCATCGAAAGGAACTTATCAAGGCGTCCAGCTCATTGATGAACTCTCCAAGGGAACCTGGAGGGCGATAGATGACAGGATAATTAAGCTTAAATGGGCTAGTGACTTGTGACAGCATGGAATCAAATGAGGATATACGACAGATTGTGGGTTTTTAGGGGAAAAATTGAGAATGTCCACTTGGAGAGATGATGAGGATTCTGTGCCAGGGCCAGCCACCCTCTGGACCAGATGCTCTCTGGTAGATGCGAGGTACGGAACATGGTCAGATGAGGAGAGTGGCAGCAGGAGTAGCCAGTGTTTTTCAGTGGTATCCCTGTTTCCGTCATCGCCAGGAACTCGAGGGACTGGAGATTAGCATATGCTGGGAATGAAGTCAGGCTTTGTTTGCAGCAGAACGGCAGTTCCAGAGGCTGCCTGAGACCTGGAACTCAGTGTGTTGGGTGCGTGCAAGGGCCCACCAGGTTAGAGAGGCAGCAGCCACTTGCCGTTGTGGGGCGTTTTGTGTAGCTGTGCGGAGAGGAGAGAACAGGGATAGGCAGAGGCATAGTTGACAGGCTGCAACAGATGGCTACAATAATGCCAGAGGAGATCGGGATGAAATGAACTGAACATCAGGGAAAGGAGAGAGCAGGGCCTCCCTCACCAAAAAAAAATAAATAAATATATACTCTCCCACTCTCCCAACTATCCACCGCAATAATTATAATTTTTTTCACCTGAACCACCCGATAATAACTCTCCCAACTCCCTTCCACTTTAGAAATTAGAATTTGTTGTAAGCTACAGCAAACGGTATCATCAGTAGCTGATTAAGTACAGCAGCTACCAACCACCTAACGTTAATGCCCTCGGATGAGGTTAGAAAAACAGCTGAATGGTAGCAGCCTAGCATGGCTCAATCACCGGTACTCTCAAGCATGAAATAACATTGTGAAACAGCTAACTAACAGTTTGCTAAGAAGTTACCGGTCGCTACCCTCTAGCTAGCAAGCTTTGTTGGTCCAGGTAGTGGGTATAACTAGCCTCGTTGCTTCGCCTGGGCCTCCTCCCGGGCTCCGCCGAATAAAAATCCATTACCTACAATAATTTACCTACAATTAATCACCTACAATTAACTACCGTGATGTTAGCTACCTATAATACCAAACTACAATACGCTACCTACCCTCTAAATACATGGTTAAGCTTAACCCCTCAACACCATATAAGAAGCCAAGCTTACCTTTCATAACGCAGCAATGATTAAACGTTGGGTAGCTAGCACAAAGATATTGTATTTACAGTCTACCACAGCCTGCTTGTAGTTTTGGCTAGCTAGCAATGTCTGACCTGTGGTGACTTTTGTTTGAAAAACGGCGTCGCTGTGAGCGAATGTAGCTGGCTAAAACGGATATTCGTTTTTACGTTGCTACCGTTGCTAATAAGTCAACTCGCCAGCTAATCCAGGAGGTGAGTGTTAGCGAGCTAGCTTCGTGCTACATCCGGGCACCCGCCGAATACAAAAGTAACCTACAATACTACACAACAGCTACCCGCAACAGCCCACGACGTGCCTACCTCTACTACCTTAATACATTTAACAGCCCACGATGCCTACCTATAGTACCCTAACTACAATCTAAATACATAGTTGTTAGCCTTACTCGAGCAGAGCCCAAGCTATGTATAAAGGCCAAACTGCAGACCGCAATCGCTATCCGATAGGCGAAATCCAGATACCTCTTGGAAAACTTGGGCCCTCGTCCACCTCTCTTCTTAGACTTGGGACCATCCTATCATTTTATTTTAACTATTTTACTTATATTTTTACAATGTGATTTTCTGGATTTTGTTTAAGTCCGTCTCTTCACAGTTGAAGTGGTACTATGATAAAAATGACAGACTCTACAGCTTTGGAAGTAGGAAAACTGCAAAATCGGCAGTGTATCAAATACTTTGTTCCTCCCCACTGTAGATCACAGACCGTGGAGCTTGTGGGCTTTTTCTTCCCCTCCTCATCGGGGAGAGGAGAGGAAAGGCTCACTCGCCCTGTGCCCAGTGCACGCTTTTGGCGTGTTTACGTTGAGCGCACAAGCAGCGAGTTAGGTCTCGCCTCAGCCTGTATTGTGTGTCATGGTGCGGCTGCACTAGTAACCAACTTTCCAAACAGCGTCTGTCTCATTGGCTTTGAAAGGCATTGCGACACAGCTTATGAGTCAGCGGGGCGACAATTGGCCTAGGTATAGAGCCCACCTCCACTCGTGTAGTAGGCGGCTTCTACTGCCCTTTTCAGAGGAACAGGGGTAAGGATATCTTTGGGCAGGCGGCGGTCGTGGCGTCACCATTCTCCATTTATCCGTCTCTAACTCTTTGGCTCAGTCTGTCCTCAGCGTGGCTGAGGGAGACTTGAGCTAATAGAAGAATGCAGGACCGAGAGAGACAGGTCTCTTTTCCGTCCCTTCTGATAGAAGGACATATTATAGCATGACTCTGACTGACAGGTTCGTACAGTAGAATCATGTATTGATCTGCCACCAGTGAATAACTGGGGTTGAGGCGGAATTATGAGGGATAATAGTAGTAACCTTGGTTAACGGGTACATTAGACCGGTCATGGACACTTTTTTTTTGACGAATCTATCTGCTTGTTCAGATTAGTATGAATCATGTTCTGGATTCTGCCCACTAATCTTTGGGGTTCCATGGATTGAGTGGGGGGGCGGGCTACGTGTACACAATTAAGTGACACTTTGTGTCAGTCCATTGGTGGGTCGTATTTTGTAACGGATATTGAGGTATCATTATCTCCAGTACGATTGATGGCCCGTATCGCTGTGGTCTGCACTAGACATTGGTGGTTGCCATTGGATAGGTGGGGCGGATTTGGACCGATGACGCAGTAGAGTGTGACACCTTGTATTGTATACAGTGTTACAGTAAATGCGGGAACTTGGTCGCAGCCATTGCTAGGCCTGACCGTTCATTTCGATGGGAGAGTTGGCTCGGCAGGAGTACTTTTGGAGCTTTGCGCTCCGACCTTCCACAATAATAGCAGAGCTCCCCCTATGGGGCGGAGCTCCACGTATAGGAATCGATAGTTACCGGTGTAACTCAAGTTCTATGCGTGGAGCGGACCCATAGGACTTAAGGCCCTGCCGACCCTCTCTAGTCTCCGCTGCAGATAATATCTCTGGGAAGGCTGATTAGGGAAGCGTCGCCCTCTTATAGGGACACCTGTAACGCCTATTGGCTGCAGGTGTGTGCATAATTTTGTCTCGGCTGTTGATGCCTTGGGCAGTGGGTAGAAACCAATAGGAGCAGAGCTCCCCTATGGGCTCCGCTCCACTCATAGAACTGGAGTTACACTCCGTAACTATCGTTATAGAGTTGCCGAGAGTTCAACACCTCAGGAACGAATGTCAGATGGCTTTTCATAGCTGACGCATTCCATGAGGTTGAGAGGAGAGTCAAACAGCAGGACGCATGACAAGGTAGCGGATCCTTGGAAACGGTTACAAAAATCAGTGGAAAAACAATTACACTCCGATTTCCCTTTATGGCTGGATTATCTTTGAATTTCTGTTGAATGGCCTGCTCCTTCCCATTTTCGAACACAAGCCCCCAACTCCCCCAAAGTGAATCCGATAGTATATCGTTGGCTCGCACTGTGATGATTGTGATTTTTGAGCTCTCAGGTTCATACAGCGAGTTCTGGTCTTTCACTGATCTCCTACTCACGCGTCATCTACCATCTGTAGCGGATAGGGGCAGGACTAGGTTTTTTATAGTGATGGTCGCACAGAGCGCAATCTAGCTGGGCCTCGAGCTTCTTTAGTATGGTCCCCCGGTGCTCATCTTCTCCACCGCGCACAGGAACCTCTGCACTCCAGGGTCCAGTTTGGTATGCTGTACTAACCTTCTTTCCTGTTGGTAGACAAACAATTTAGGCATCTATTATGGCTATAGTTATATTCAATAATCCTGGCATATACTATATATTTGTTCCATTTTTATCAAAATGGCCTCAGGGATGACAGATTGTGTCTTGAAATAACCTAGCCTTAGAATAACCATGGATTTGCATGTACTCCTCTGCCTCCTCCTGCACAGTTTTCCTCCAGGATTAAATAAAACGCTTTTCAGGGATGAAGTTGTCATCCTGAAAAACAGAACAAACGTTTGGTTAAGACAAACTGAACCCACTATAAGTGGCATTACAAGCTACCTGCTTGTTATCTTCTTCGTCAACCACACCCAAATTACGGACATTTATTGTGAGGCAACATGAGCTATGTCAACTTCAGTCTAGCTGAATGAGGTGGGCTAAACAAAACATTCCAAAAACAATCTGTCACAAATGTTATTACAGTACTTGAGGCATCTAATATTCACATGAAATGTATTAGACATTGTATTTTACTGGTGAATAAAATCATAAATAAAAATACAATTATAGCCAAAAGGGACGCCTGGTCAATATGTTTATGCTCCCCGCCAGCAACAATTTAAATTGCTGCAAATAGTTGAGGCCTCAATAAATTCAGCAAACTAAACTCATTGTGCAATCGACCTAGCTATTTGAGTTAAATCAAATATAAATATCAAAGTTTTTACCAACATAATTGTTTCATTAAGGGTATAAAACATTCTAGAGAGTAAAAATAAACTATTAATGAAAATGTAATATGATCGCATCTACCTGAACATATACAATAACCCAATTACAACAATACATGAATGTAGCACAATCGCTATCAAAGTAAATACACCAACCGAAGCCTAACAACAATACAACTAACTACGCCCTTTCCCCTAGGCATTCCATACATACATCCAGAAAGCCACCGTGATCTGTCACTGTAACAACGGCTGAGTGGGGAGGTCTTTGTTTTGATAGCTGTTTCACGAGCATGGGCCTAGTCCCAGCTCGCCGTGAAAGAGCAGCTAATAGTCCCTTGGCCAATCAGAGGATGCACGCACAGCTCATGTAGTGTGGTGGGGCTGGAGTGGGTATCTGCTGATTGGCTGAGACCATGAGCTGTGGCTGATTGAGATCTGCTACAGGTCAAGACATGAGAGAGAACATATTCCGTGGCGCCAGCCAGATACGTAAACAATGCACACGGATAATGTCCTTGTCTTCTTCACTGAGGAATTCTCTACAGTACATCCCTGCCAACTAGGTGTTTGCAACAGAGTGAAACACAGCCCAACCCCTCTCAAGGTGTAGGGTGATTTTCCTCTCGCCTCACAGTAGCCCATACACCTCCTCTCACAAAGTCAGCTGAAGTTGCAGAGGAGAGATCATGGTTGTGTTCAGGCCTTCATTGCGGATATTACATTGGCATCGAACTAATGTCCATCGACAGCACAGTTGGGCATCTAGATTACTATATCACATGATTGGGTTCGCTGATATAACACCATAGGCGTGTTTAATAAGATCTGGCAGATGTTCTCCAATGAGTCCGGCCAGGACCAAGACCATTTCTTCAGTAGATTATAGATGTGTATAGGCTCTGCTACAGCCTAGGGCATATAATTAAATGGTTTATTTTTTTGTCCATAAAAAGAGGGACGCGAAAACAGTTGTTTTAAATACTGCATTCGAAAGCGAGGTTGTTTTCTGGGGGGAAACTCATACCGACATGAAAATTAATATGGGTAATTGTAAAAAATGAAAATAAAAAACATCAAAGGGTTCAGGGCTGTACCAAACTCAATGGGGTTGAAGCCTCGGAATCCCAAGATTATGACGGCCAGTAGCTGCCCGAGTTACTGGAGTTGTCCCATTAAAGCCCTGGGTTAGGGTTTCTTCTTCAGGACAGGGTTCTACTATACTGGATCCTGACATAAGCAATGTCCTAGAAAATACACTTTATTGACGGACTGTCGTTTATGGTGTTCAACAGTGGTGTTGGTGTCTGGGTTCGAGGGACCCACGATATGGTTGGTGGTGGGTAGTCACCTATTCTCACCTTCTTAGCGATATACAAGTGGGAAGAAAAGTATTTAGTCAGCCACCAATTGTGCATAGTCTCGCCACTTTAAAAAGATGAGGAGAGGGCCTGGTAGTTTTCAATCATAAGGTAGCAAAAACGTCAACTATGACAAGACAAATGAGGAAAAAAAATCCAGGAAATCACAGTTGTAAGGATTTTTTATGAATTTAGTTTTGCCAAATTATGGTGGAAAATAAGTATTTTGGGTCAATAACAAAAAGTTTTTCTCAAATACTTTGTTATATATGCCCTTTTGTTGGCAATGACACAGGTCAAACGTTTTCTGTAAGTCTTCGACAAGGTTTTCACACACTGTTGCTGCATTATCCTTTTGGCCCATTCCTCCATGCAGATCTCCTCTAGAGCCGTGATGTTTTGGGCTGTCGCTGGGCAACACGGACTTTCAACTCCCTCCAAAGATTTTTCTATGTGGGTTGAAGATCTGGAGACTGGCTAGGCCACTCCAGGACCTTGAAATGCTTCTTACGAAGCCACTCCTTCGTTGCCCGGGCGGTGTGTTTGGGATCATTGTCATGCTGAAAGACCCCAGCCACGTTTCATCTTCAATGCCCTTGCTGATGGAAGGAGGTTTTCACTCAAAATCTCACGATACACTGGGCCCAATTCATTCTTTCCTTTACACGGATCAGTCGTCCTGGTCCCTTTGCAGAAAAACAGCCCCAAAGCATGATGTTTCCACCCCCATGCTTCACAGTAGGTATGGTGTTCTTTGGATGCAACTCAGCATTCTTTGTCCTCCAAACACGACGAGTTGAGTTTTTTTACCAAAAGTTTCTATTTTGGTTTCATCTGACCATATGACATTCTCCCAATCCTCTTCTGGATCATCCAAATGCACTCTAGCAAACTTCAGACGGGCCTGGAATGTTACTGGCTTACAGCAGGGGGACACGTCTGGCACTGCAGGATTTTGAGTGTCCCTGGCGGCGTAGTGCTTGTTACTGAATGGTAGGCTTTGTTACTTTGGTCCCAGCTCTCTGCAGGTCATTCACTAGTCCCCCCGTGGTGGTTCTGGGATTTTTGCTCACCGTTCTTGTGATCATTTTGTGACCCCACGGGGTGAGATCTTGCGTGGAGCCCCAGATCGAGGGAGATTATCAGTGGTCTTGTATGTCTGTCCAATTTCCTAATAATTGCTCCCACAGTTTGATTTCTTCAAACCAAAGCTGCTTACCTATTGCAGATTCAGATCTTCCCAGCCCGGCCTGTGCAGGTCTACAATTTTGTTTCTGGTGTCCCTTTGACAGCTCTTTGGTCTTGGCCATGAGTGGAGTTTGGGAGTGATGAGCTGTTTGAGGTTTTGGACAGGTGTCTTTTATACTGATAACAAGTTCAAAACAGGTGCCATTAATACAGGTAACGACGTGAGGACCAGAGGAGCCTCTTAAGAAGAAGAAGTTACAGGTCTGTGAGAGCCAGAAATCTTGCTTGTTTGTAGGTATGCAAAATATCTTACTTTTCCACGCATACATTTCGCATATGACTCCATAAAAAATCCTACAGTCCGTAAGCAATTAGGCTGGCGACATTTATTTCTTCTCAACTTTGTAACTGTTCCAAGTTAATGACGGTGCACCTATGGATGAATCATTAGCAGCAGCTCGCTCATCTTTTTAAAGTGGGAAGAACTGCACAATTGGTGGCTGACTAAATTACTTTTTTCCCCTGTAATGTTACTGTCATTATTTGGAATCAGTACAACACACATATCTCGATCTACATTAAAATTAGTTGGGTCATGACAGGTTTGTTTCTACATTGCATCTGTTGTTAGATTTTTTAAAGGGGGGACGATAGTTTTCCCTTTAAGTATGCTCAGCGATATAGAATATAATTTATATTTAGGTAGTGGAAATGGGGGGTCATGATTCGTTAGCTCAGGGGATATCAACGGTTCCCCATCTTTCAATGGGAACTCATTTTATGATTATATCAATAAGGTTGTTTGTAACTGTTGCCAAATAATGACGATCAACATTTTTGCTAAGTATGTGAGAGTACAGTGATTCACCTAATGGGTCCGGAACAGAGGCCACCAGCACCAATAGAATGCCCTATCCACTGTCCCCATAAGGGATATCTCTAGGACATGTGGCTTATTGGGCCAGTATAGTAGGCCCTG
The DNA here is from genome assembly GCA_036851935.1 of Coregonus suidteri. Classification (NCBI taxonomy): domain Eukaryota; kingdom Metazoa; phylum Chordata; class Actinopteri; order Salmoniformes; family Salmonidae; genus Coregonus; species Coregonus suidteri. The sequence continues at coordinate 96,418 of JAGTTL010000089.1, forward strand.
TCTTGTCCAATAAACCTTTCCCCCTCCTCCCTATTTAATATGTTATGTCCTGAGAACATGGCATAACCATGTCTGTGTAATGTTGTGGTACGGTGATGGAATATTCTCGTAACCCTCAGAAAACTGGTTACATGAATGTTCTTGCACGTCCCATGAAAATTTCTATAACATTAATAATTGTATATTCTGGACATGGTACCACTTTCTGGTATTTTCTGTTTGACATTTAAGGGAATGTTTTCCCTACTCACAACACTGCTAAAATGGTTTTTCAAAAAAGGTTTTGCTATAGAATGTCGCTACTAATGAAAACATGGACACTCAAACATACGGGGCTTACGCCTGAGTAATCATTACAACCACGTTCACCACAAATCTCCTACAATTGTTTAGCTGGGTGCCCCATGAGGTTGTTGCTCAGGCATTCAGAAACATTGTTGCCACAAATCTATGGTTTCTACGTGGTTTCATAAGATGACACTGTGGCCTCAACTGACCTCGAATTGATAGCGATCTTGTAAAGTGTTGTCATGTCAACCTGTCTCTCCTGGCATGACAAGTGAGTTGAACATGATAACACAAACAGATCTGTGACAGCCTATATAATTGTTGGCTTTTAGGCTTATTTACTAAGCCTACTAAAATCACTATACACAAAATATAAACGCAACATGCAACATTTCATGAGTTTTACTGAGTTACAGTTCAATATAAGGAATGTCAATAGAAATAAATAATTAGGCCATAGTCTATGGATACACCTGAACGGGGAATAAGATATGCATGTGTTGGTCCAGATACCTTAAAAGGTAGGGGCGTTGGTCAGAAAACCGTCAGTCCTCTGGTGTGACACCACATCTCCTTCGTCATTAGAGTGATCAGGCTGTTGATTGTGGCAATGTGGAATGTTTTCCCCGACTCCTCTTCAATAGTACTTGCGAAGTTGCTGGATATTGGCCGGCAACTGAACACGCTGTCGTACATGTCCGATCCAAAGCATCCCAAACATGCTCAATGGTGACACATGTCTATGGTATGCCAGACGCATGGCGAACTCGTGACATTTTCAGCTTCCAGTAATTGTTGTACAGATCTTGCGACATAGGGGGCCGTGCATTTCATGCTAAAAAAAAGGATTGATTGGCGTGGGATGAATGGACGCAATGGGCCTCAGGTCTGTCACGGTATCTCTGGTGCAGTTCAAATTGATATCGATAAAATGCAATTGTGATGTTGTCCGTGAATAGCTTATGCCTGCCCATACCATAACCCCAGCAGCAACCATGGGCCGTCTGTTTCACAACGTTGACATCAGCACCCGATCTACCGCACACAACGCCTATACGTGTCCTTGAGTTTTTGAGCCGGTTGGACGTATTCCAAATTCTCTAACACACGTTGCCTGAGGCAGCTTATTGCAATTAGCTCTGGTGGACCATTCCTGCAGTCAGCATGCCAATTGCACGCTCCTCAAACTTGCGAACACCTGTGGCATTGTGTTGTGTGACAAAACTGCACCTTTTAGAGTGCCTATTATTGTCCCCAGCACAAGTGCACCTGGTGTAATGACCATGCTGTTGAATCAGCTTTTTGATATGCCACTACCAACAATCCTTTCATGTGGATTGGAAGTAACCTTGGCAAAAGGAGAAATTGCTCACCTACTAGCAGGGATGGACAATTTTGTGGCAACTGCAATTTGAGAGAAATAAAGGTTTTTGTGCGTATAGAAGCAAATTTCCTTTTCTTCCCTGCAAATTTCTAATTATATTCTTCTCTTCTCTGTTTCTTTTCTCTGGGTTGTTTTATAATAATTTCGCTCATGAACCTTGTCATGTGACCACACTTTACATGTTCAATTATATTTGTTGTTTTAGTGTATTTTACAACCCACACAAACGAGCTTTTAAAATTGTTAAAAACAAAAAACCATTTGTTGAAACCCATCGATCAACTAAAGTTATTAAAAGCTTTGGCTAAAAATCATTAATAACTGCATATCATGATATCAGGGCAAAGGCACTTGGTGGCATTTGCAAAAGGCAGAATAAACAATTAAATATCTATTTGTAATGGGATAAATCTGTATTGGTCTAAGATTTTTTTTTGAGGAATTCTACATGGGTTGGCCTACGAACACAGTTGACTTGCATCTTGAGAAGGTGTTTGGTTTGGTTACATCTTGCATGGTTTTGCAATTGTTTTTAAAGGAGAAGTATACTAATATTGTACAATACACAGCTGTGAACACATAGAGTGCCCATTCATCCTGTACTGTTGAGTGCTCGTTCATATAATTTAAGGAGGCAGGTAAGTTACAATAGGTTGCCTATTCTTTGTGTCAATATGACAACCTATTATGGTTTATAAAAGATGTATTTCAACGTGTGTTTGCAGCAATCCCAGCCTGGGGAAATATATTAACTCATGTTAATGCTATGTAAATTGGTGTATACTAACAATGTCCAATGTTCGTCGAATTAGTGTAAAGCCTTGGATACAGTAAACAATATAGTATATTGTGTTAAATGTACCTCAGACAACTTGTGACATTTGAAAGTGTTAATATCCGTAGAGTCCTATTGATGCACACATGCATCCGACTAAATAACATAATAATTCAATCCCACCAATCCATTCAATTTAATTAGAGATATCTGGTTTTTTTGCATGGGCAAATACACCGCATCTGCCATGTTCGCCTCCGCATCTGTCGGTGGAAGGTCGCTGAGCTACAGCTTTGTTTGTCATGAGCTTTTGGCACTAATATGACCACTCTATGGAAAGATAGGATTATCCACGAAGCACTATGGTGTTCTCTCATTTTGGCTCTATGACCCCCACAAGTGTCACGGCTCATCTGAAGGTAATCCGGTACCGGACGACACAAAAGAAATGGTGTGAGTATGTAGGTCGTTTTGTGCCACAGAACAAAATGGTTCGAAATGTGTCCAAAACTAAATATTTCCTAGCTTTCTTATATCCCTAAGATATGGACAGACATTTCAAAACCTTTTGATTTATTTGTTGAATGTCTGTTTGCTATTTTATTTTTTATATATTTTTTTGTACCTGTAGGGGTTCCTAAATTTAAAATCAAATAGTCTAAATTATCCTGGTATACGCATCTTAAAACAATTCCATATGTTAGCTAGTAGAGAGAGGTGAAGATGAGTAAGAGCATTATGTTTGAATACAGTCTCGATATTGTAATAGTAATATTCCCGGTAAAAAAAGGAGATCTTCATTGATATGATTTAATCAAAATCATCCAGTTAATTAACAATATGCACAGGGAGACAACCTCCAGCAACAGGAGACTTTAGATATTTTTTAAATTTACATTGCAGTTAAAAACTTTTAAACCTCCAATTTCCCCATGATCTTGCAGAAAACAATCTCTTTTTGGTGCCACCCTCCCCTGCATCACGCATGAGTCCAAGTACCTGAAGCATTTCTCCACGGTAGGTGATGACAGCACAAACCCAGTGGCCAGGATGAGGGAGCTGGCATGAGGCTAGTGAGGAGCGTGGGGACCTAGCCACAGGACAGAATGCCCCCGGGGAACTCACCTTCGAGACTCCCTTGAAGATGCTCTACAGCGCCAACAGAGTTCCAGGTTATGGAATAGTAGTGGGAGTAGGCAATGCTCATACTATCAATCCCACACAGCTAGTAAATGTTACCGTTTGCTCAAATCAAATTTTCAACTGGGATTGGGAACCTATGTGTGTGTGTGTTTCAGTCTAGCTGCAAATATGAGACAGTAAATTAACTCACATATAGCTTTTCAGAAGGTTGGTCTTGTCTGATGTTGGGTGTTTTCACTCATGTTGGATCACTGTGGTTTGGTCTTTCTCTGATGAGCGTTGCCTCTGTTTTTAGATAGTTGTGGTGTGCCTGGTCATCCATCCTGGGATGGCCATCTTTGTGCGGGTTCGAGCTACTGATCGAACGTGTCAATCATCGATTTTGGAGGCATGGACCATTGCCCCTCAGGTTAGAGAGTCTAGAGGCAGTGTGTTCCCAAACTCGATCCTGGGACCGACAACACTACACGCTGCTTCACATATCACGTCATTATCAAGCAGTTGAATTATTTTGACTCAGCAGTGTAGTTGCCTATGTCAAAAACCAAATGTGCTGCCCTTGGGTCCCCAGGGCTGAGTTTGGGACAGCGCTAGTCTAGTGACTCGTCCTGTCAAAATCTACACAATTTATTGTGCGTCCCGATAACACCCTAGTGGGCCCTGGTCAATATGTAGTGCACTATATAGGAATAGGCTTGTCATTGGGACACAGTGCCCAAAAAAATCTGTACCCAGCCTTCCTACACAGACTCTTGCTGTCCTTTCTGCTTCCCATGTGTTTCCACTACCTGAGATACCAGGCTCTTTCTCACTTTCTCATGAGTGGAGCTGGCTGGAATCTCTTTGTGCTTACCACTTGAGTTTTCTATCACAATTTGAGGTGTTTGACGACTGGTGGTGGATTGTTCCTTCATGCCTGGATGTTGTGTATACAGGCCATGAGATGCTTTAAACGCTCATGGGCCTCACTGATCCTCCTCATACTCTGGAGGTGGCCAGATAGTCCAACGTAGAGATTTCCCCACTTTGTCATGTTCATTGAAGGCATCAAAAGGAGGGACTCCCTGGACATGTCCAATCAACACTAATTTTCATTGGAAATTGTGAAACATTTTAAAGCTTTATCTCAATGCTGTCCCTAAATGAACCAACCTTTGTCACATGGCTTAGTAGGTCACCAATGTTGTAAATGGGTTTTTGTCCAACATTTCTGTTTTTCTCCCCAACTCAGGTATCCTGTTTGTCTGTGGAGACAAGGGTGCGCGATCACAAGTTCCAACGCTGAAGAGAGCAATGATAAACTGGTCCTGCACGTTATTATGAGCTACAAGAGCGTCAGCGGCAAGCTGTGAAGTTTGGCCAGCCCCCGTGAACCCAACCCCCCTACACCATCCCAAGACAGTTCAAGATATTTACATTTGGTCATTTAGCTAGAGTACTTTATACAGAGTGTCTTACAGTCATTCATTAGACCTGTTTTTACACCCCTCAATCTCTTTCCCCCTCATTTAGGAACAAGAGTAAACAGTAACGACGGGCTCTCCTGCGACAGCATGCAATTGGAAAGTTCTGATGCAGGAAGAGGAACAAGATGCATTTTCATTATCCACTTATAACATTTTATTGAATTGATCATAACGAGTGTATATTCTGAAAAGTGTTGAGACCATCCATACACCAATTGTGTCCGTATTCCACCATGACAGCGCTTACACTGTCCAGATAGATAGGTCCCGTTTGGTACTCTGCCACACATCCAATTGCTGTCATTGTCAAACCAACATTTGGCCTGACAATGAATGTAAAGGTGATTTTGTATGATATCAAAAAAAGAACCCTTTTGGCAACTCAGCTAGATAGATTCCACATGATTAGGTCCACCTTCCAACATTATCTTCATATTTAAGCAGATTTTAAAAGCTGTATAGATTTCATGATTAGTATGATTCATATCATATGCCATCTATCACTTTGCAATGTAGCATACGTCTTATTTTATATATATATATATATGGATTTATGTGCTATTCTTTACTCAGTTAGCAATGAATTGACAGCTATGTTTTGTACATACATCCTGTAATGAATTTGTTGCTCTTGGCTGTTTTTTCTGATCCCACTGTTGCTTGCTATGCAAAGACAATACAAGTATGAATCAATGTGAAAGTATTTGAAATGTTGTTAAAAATAAAAGAATTCTCCAGCTATCTCATTTGATCTAAACTACAGTATGTACATGATAAATGAACAGCATTTTAGTGCCAATCAGAACCATCAGTGCAATATCAGGGTTTTTTCCATACAGTTTTGGTCGTGTACCAGGTGACTACAAGAGAGGGTCGCTGTGCAATAGCCCACTAGCATTTCAGCGTAAGAATTAAGCAATGTATTGACCATGCATTCTCAAACGTATACCTGGTGAGATATTAACACATAGCCGCGGTTTTCTCGTGTGTGTGTGTTGTGCGCACAGCCTGCCCACGTCCTTCCGTCTGTCATCGTTCCACAAAGAGGGAGAGAAGTCGTATTGCTAGCTTGGCGTCGTGTGGTCGAGCTGAAGCCCGCCGGGCGCTGCCCAGACACAGGTCCGAAGGTCACAGACTGGTGACGACATGACAACGGCTGCTCCAGAGAGTATACGCCTGGAGGGAAAAGAAAAATGGCAATAAAAAAATAATGTAGAGTGTTAACATCAAGGTGTCATGGCATTGCCAGAGGTCTGGAAGATGACTCTATTGTTCCATCACTTTGCAATATTTTTAAGATGCATCCATTAAGTTACTGTGAATCAATGAATCTAACCAGCTTTAACAGTAGCCTACAATTTTCTAAGGAAAGTCTGTTGTTGTTCCATTACAGGCATATAATGACACTCGTAATGACTACACGTAGATTTACGATTACATTTCGGTCATTTTAACAGCCCAGCACACATCTTCTCCAGAGCGATTTTACATTCAGATAAGTGAGACCGTGAGTCACGATGGTGCTCTGGTTGCTGGTTATACAAATACAACTGATAAAGTTGATTTTTGCTAAGCACTTTGTGGCACAAATGTTTCTTATCAGAGCACCTAACAATCAATATTACATTGGTTGCTCGAATCCGTGTCTCACAATCTTTTCTGAATGTGTATGCTTGTTATACTTGTACACTGCTGCAAGATATTTTACAAAAGATTAACAAGATCTTTGAGTAATATACAGTACCAGTCATATTTGGCCACACCTACTAATTCAAGGTTCTATGTATTTTTTAAACTATTTTCTACATTGTAGAATAATAGTGAAGACATCACAAACTATGACATAACACAAAGGAATATGGACATCATGTAATACCCAAAAAAAACAATTAAACAAATCTAAATGTATTTTAGATTCTTCAAGGAGAACCCCTTTTCCTTGATGACAGCTTTTCACACTCTGGAATTATCTCACCAGCTTCTGAGGTATAGCTTTGTCCAACAGGAGTTTCCTCACATATGCTGAGCATTGTTGGCTTCTTTTCCTTCACATCCACGGTCCGAAACCATCCAAAGCATCTCAATTGGGTTGAGGTTTGGGTGATTGTGGAGGCAGGTCATCTGATGCAACATTCATCACTCTCTCTGGTCAAATACCCTTACACAGCCTGGAGGTGTACTTTTGGTCATTTCCTTTTGACAAACAAATGATAAGTCCCACTAAGCGACAAACCAGAATGGGATGCGTATCGCTGGCAGATGCTGTGGTACCTGCTGGTCAGTGTGCCGTGATTCTAAATAAATCACAGACAGTGTCATCAGCAAAGCTACCCCCACACCATCACACGACCACCTCCTCTCCATGCTTCATGATGGGTAACCACACCATGAGGAGGTGATCCCATTCACCTACTCTGTGTCTCACAAGACCACAGTGGTTGGAACTAAAAATCTCAAATGTGGACTCATCATACAAAGGACAGATTCCACCGGTCTAATATCCTTGCTTCTGTTTCTTGGCCACAAAGTCTCTTCTTCTTATTGTGTCCTTTAGTAGTGGTTTCTTTGGCAGCAATTCGACCATGAAGCATGATTTCACGCAGTCTCCTCTGGACAGTTTGATGTTGGCGTGTCTGTTACTTGAACTCTGTGCAGCATTTATTCGAGCTGCAGTCTGAGGTGCAGTTAACTCTAATGATAATTTATCCTCTGCAACAGAAGGTACTCTGGGTCTTACTCTTACTGTGGGGAGTCCTCATGAGAGCCAGTTTCATCATAGAGCTTGATGGTTTTTTGCGACTGCACACTGAAGAAAACATTGGACTGACCTTCATGTCTTACACCTAAGTAAATAATGGACTGTCATTTCTCTTTGCTTATTTGAGGCTGTTTTTGCCATAAATATGGACTTGGCATTTTACCGACAATAGGGCCATATTCGGTATAGACATACCACACCCCCTACCTTGTAACAACACAACTGCATGGTCTCAAATACAGTAAGAAGGAAAGAAATTCCACAAAGTAACACGGGTTTATTTGAAATGCATTACAGTGAATACGCTCAGAAGGGCTGGCTACGACTAATTTTTTTTTGGTTACTACTGATTCCATATGTGTTAGGTTGCATAGTTTTAATAGTCTTCACTATATTATACAAGTAGAAACAGTAAAAAATAAAGAAAACCCGGACATGAGTAGTGTCGTGTCCAAACTTCTTGACTGGTACTGTCTATAGGACACAGTTTTTATCGCTTTGGCACTATTTTCACACGCTTAGTGATAAAATCTCACAATCTCTTAGTACAAAAACTCAAACAGATCATCAAAAAGGGCAGTTTTTTCAAAACTTTTAAGCACATTTTAAATCTGACTAAGTACAACACACAAAATTCACCATAGTCATTTTTTCCCAAACCTAATCAGTGTTTACAGTATAGAAATACCTTTCATATAAAGTAACTGCCTTTCACAATACACAATGACACCATATGTTTTCATATGATCTCTTTCTAGTTGTTTAAATACATTTGAACATCACTTATCCAACTGGGATTTAATGGTTAATAACTATAACCGTTGGTAACCTATAGATTTTAAACTGGTTTGTCTGCTGTATATGGATTTGAGAACTACAGAAATAAAATGTGTATTTGTAAAGTATAAACATCTAATGTACATGATACATGAAACCACACATAATGACCACGTTCATTATTGCTAATTGATTTCCACATAGTGGTAGGGATAGACAGCAAGGGAGAGGAAGGAGTCAAAGAGCCTCATGGACCAAGGGGCCCGTCAGAGAGGTGGGCATGGGCCCCATCAAAGCGGTCAAAAAGCAAGGGACCAGGCAAGGAGGGCATTATCAGAGGCAACAAAGAGACTAAAGATAACCCTGAAGAAGCTGCAAAGCTCCAACAGCTGAGATTGGATGGATCTGTCATATAGGACCACGTTTATAGCCGTACACATCCACAGAGCTGGGTGTTACGGAAAGGAGTGGCAGAAAAAAGCCATTGCTTCAAGAAATAAATAAGCAAAAAAGTTTGGTGTTCGCCAAAAGGCATGTGGGAGACTCCCCAAAAACATATGGAAAGAAGATACTCCTGTCAGATTAGACTCAAATTGAGCTTTTTGGCTCATCAAGGAAAACACCATGTCTGGCCGCCACCCAACACATCTTACACACCCGAGGAACACCATCCCACAGTGATTGAAGCATGGTGGTGGCAGCATCATCGGTGGGGATGTTTTTCATCTTTTTACATTGCAGGGACTAGGGAAACAGGAATGGTGGATGGCGCTTAAATACAGGGACATTCTTGAGGGAAACCTGTTTCAGTCTTCCAGAGATTTAGACGGGCTGCGATGAAAGGTTACTTTCGCAGCAGGCCAATGACCCTAAGCATACACTGCTAAAGCAACACTCAAGTGGTTAAGGGAGAAACATTTAAAATGTCTTGGAATGGCCTAGCTCAAAGGCAGAACCTCAATCCAGATTGGTGAGAATCTGTGGTATGACTTAAAGATTGCTGTTTACACCAGTGGAACCCATCAACTGTGAAGGAGCTGGAGCAGTTTTGCCTTGAAGGATGGGGAAAAATCCCAGTGGCTAGATGTGCCAAGCTTTATAGAGACATACCCCAAGAGACTTGGAGCTGTCAATTCTTTACTGCTAAAGGGTGGCTCTAAAAAGTATTGACTTTGGGGGGGGGGGGGGGTGGGGGGGGGGTGAATAGTTATGCATACTCTCAAGTTTTCTTTTTTTGTATTATTTCTTGTTTGTTTCACAGCAAAAAATATTTTGGCATCTTCAAAGTCGGGTAGGCATGTTGTGTAAATCAATGATACAAACCCCCCCCAAAAAACAATTTTACAGTGGCTTGCGAAAGTATTCACCCCCTTGTGGCATTTTTCCTATTTTGTTGCCTTACAACCTGGAATTAAAATTGATTTTTGGCAGGTTTGTATAATTTGATTTAAACAACATGCCTAACCCTTTGAAGATGCAAAATATTTTTTTATGTGAAAGCCAAACAAGAAATAAGACCAAAAAAAACGTTTCGTATATTTTTTTTACCCAACCCTGATCTGTAATTATCCACAACTTTGTCCCTGACCTGTTTGGAGAGCCACCTTGGTCTTCATGGTGCCCGCTTGCTCGGTAGGTGCCCCTTGCTTAGTGGTGTGAAGACTCTGGGCCTTTCAGAAAACAGAATCATGGTGATATATATACTGAGATATCATGTGACAGATCTGTGCCACTTAAATAAAGTCCACCTTGTGTGCAATCTAACTAATTATGTGACTTCTGAAGGTAATTGGTTGCACCAGATCTTATTTAGGGATTCATAGCAAAGGGGGTGAATACATATGCACGCACCACTTTTCCGTTATTTATTTTTTAGAATTTTCTGAACATTTATTTTTTCCCATTGACTGTTTCACCAATTTGGACTATTTTGTGTCATGTCCATTACATGAAATCCAATAAAAATCATTTAAATTACAGGGTGGAACTCATCGGTCCAAAAGGCGACCGTCTAAGTGCACTGGACAACTTGGGGGAAAAATCCTCCATGTGTTAGCCTTTCTCTGTAAGATGTGTGTAGGATGTAGGCCATTACTTGGATCCTACAACGCTGCACACCTCTGTGGTTCCTCAATAAATTGAGAGGCTGTCAAGTGAAGAGGTCACCTATGTCATTGATGTGGGAACAATGTCAAGTTCCCACCATGCAGAGGTGGTCAGGGATGGTTCGGGCCCATTCGTGACCCCATCCTCTCCTTTTCCACAATCTAATTGAGGAACTTTTTTCAGCATGGTGGAATGTGTTAAGGTCAGCCACCCTCCTTCTGGCCATGAATGAGGCCTGCGGCGACATCAATGCAGAACAATGTCAAGTTTGGATTCGCCATGCCAAAAGGGTTTTCCCACGAAGCATAAACAATGAGGACATTCACTGTGATGTGGATGAGAATTTATAGCCAAATACTCAAGACAGGATTGATGCATATGAGTGCGTGCTAAACGTTGTGTTTTATTTTCATTCATTTAAATTTGTTTCATTTAATTTCTTACAGTTGATTACAGACAGTACACCTATGTTGCAATTATATCTGAAAAATACAATGTTTTTTTGCATGAATAATTATAGAGGATGTCTTCATCGAGCACACCTTTGATTGCAAATTGGATAGATATTATGAAAATTATTGATTTTCTGTCAATTTTGTTGGGTAATGTAAGTGTATTGCCTAATGTGAAAACTGTAATCTACAGTACAGTATCATATTACTTTCTACGCTTCTAAGGGTGATTTGAAACATGCATCTTGCATTGTTTTCTATTGGATTAACTGGAAGTTAAAACGACTAAATTGAAAAGATATTTATGTTATGTTTTGGTGATTAAACCAATGTTCTCATTACATTTCACAAACTTATATTTTGAATCAATGGTTGTGTGGTGAGGAGATTTTGCAATCCAAATGAATGCACAATGACAGGTTTTGAATGAAAGACTGGCTGCGCGTTACAATTGTGACCAGTTTGGAGTTTTGTACTAAGAGTTGTGAAAATAGTACCTCCCCTCCCCCTCCAAAGCAGTTTTTAAAAAACTAAGCCTAGTCCTGGACTAAAAAGCACTTTCATGGAGATTCTCCATTGAGCATGCTTTTTAGTAGAGCAGTGGGCCTAATCTGGGAAACGTCCCAAGTCCCATAATGTTTAAGATGACTCAAGGTTTACCAGGTTGCTGGTGTTGGTGTGAATCACTTCAATGACACTGACAATCTGAGCCTGCGGGTTCACCAGGGATCCATATTGGGTCCATTGCACTTCCAGGTGAAGAGACAGGGGAATGCTGCAACTCTGAGCGTCCTGCTTAGCCCAAGAGAATAGAAACATATAAGGGCTGTTATTAACCAACCATCAATATGGACTCATTGTTGTTTACACCATTGTGGTTGTTGAGAAACCGGAAAAAGCACTTCTCAAAAGCAAGCTACGTCTGTTGGTGGTGGAAGACCTTCAACATAACATCCCTTCTCTGCAAACTTTCAAGATTCAATCAAAATGTCTTATCAATTTCATCTACTGTTTTGTGTCATCGTTGGAGTATGTTTTAATGTAATGGTTGTCTCTGTATCCTTAATATATGGTATAACAGGAACATATACATCACAATGAATAGTATTGAAAATACTTTGCCCAAAGGTTCTCACCGTAGGTTTGGTTTGGTTCCTTATTGGCACCCAGTCCATTGGGTTCTGAGGTGGGGAATTCCCAAAAGAGGCCACATACTGGGGGAAGCTTTGTCCCCTCAATACTCCTAGAACCACTTCTGATACCACTGAGCAGTTAGCAGTCTCATCCAACCTAGAGCAAGAGAGATAAGAGAAATACAGTATTTCCCTAACCAACCCTTCACCCCTATGCCTTAGTTACTTACAGACAACCAAAGACATTCACATTAGGAGCTGAGGGACAAGGGTCAAGAAAAAGTGGCAAGGGATTTGTTTGGGATTGGGCCTTAGGTCCTGTAGAACAGAGCAGTCGTCCTCTCTCACCTCAACGTGCAGCCTGACACCATGTCAACCCCGAACAGGACAGGGGAGCGGTGATGGGGCCCTCTGAGACAGTCTGACAGTTTGGAGCCATGGAGGAGGGTAAGAGCTCCCCTCGAATCAGCACTCTGAACTATTCCAGTAAGCAGGACAGTTAAGGACACAAATACAATATGTCTGACCTCTCATCACATTTGAGAAATACTCAGATATAACTTATAGGTTTCATATACGTTTCAATATGGGTTATTCAGCATTGAGTCAGTAATAGGGTGCATATTTCATGTTCATATCTCTTAAAAAACTGCGAAATAGGGAGTTATTTCAAGAAAACCAAGGAACTAGTGAATCCACAGGTCATAGAAAGCTGAAGCCTCTGCTGCTTTTCAAAGGGATCCCATGCCACTTTGATCACAACAAATGGATAGTTGACGACCTGAAAACACATGAAGAATATGCCATGTGTCATGACTTGCCCTCATGGGTTGAGGATCAAACATGCCTGCTAGGCAAAGGTTTGAACACCCCCTTTCCTGTGTGCCAGTTTTAGGACTTAACGCCAGGTCATAAAATAGTTTGCAGAAAAGTATCATTTTGGTCTCTAGTATGGGAAGACAAGAATTTCCCTGTGAGAACAAGGAAAAGTCTTTCTGCAAGACTACCCCAACATCCCTAAAAGGGAATAAGTGAAACAATAATCCTACTTAAAAGAATGTGGGAAATGGTCAGTGGGGATCTAAAGAATAATAATATGTCATAATTGTTATTATTTTGTGATGTCATTAAGGATGTATCAAGTAATAACTGTAAACTCGGAAAGTTGTACCTATTCTATCTATGAAGTTACAATCTAAATTGTGGTATAAAATTGGTGAAGATAGGAGATGTGATGTTAGTCTTCTAAATGAGAAAATAGTTTTTCATATAAACTAATGGTCCCCTCTGTAGCTCAATTGGTATAGCGACGGCGCTTGGTAACGACAGGTAGTGGGTTCGAATCGCCCGGGACCACCGCATACACAAAAAATGTATCAAGCATGACTGTAAGTCGCTTTGGATAAGCGTCTGCTAAAGTGGCATATTATTACTATGACTAGCCACGTTGCCCGGTGACATCACGATGATCGTGTAAACTGATGGAACGCCCCCTTTACCCCGAGTGAGGCATAAAAAGCCTTATAAATCAATCAACCTTTTAGACGCGAGCAGATGTGAAGCGTGAGCTAAAGTACTCCGGGGCTGTGCTGACCAACGGGAAAGGTCTTCACGACATTTTTAACAGTCCCTGACTGAGTCTTTAATACCAACATGTTCCAAGCAGACCACCATAGTCCCTGTGCCCAAGGACACTAAGATAACCTGCCTAAATGACTACCGACCCATAAGCCCTAAACGTCTGTAGCCATGAAAGTGCTTTGAAAGGCTGTCATGGCTCACATCAACACCATTATCCCAGAAATCCTAGACCCACTCCATTTGCTACCGCCCCAACAGATCCACAGATGATGCAATCTCTATTGCACTCCACACTGCCTTTCCCACCGGGAAAAGGGGAACACCTACGTGAGAATGCTGTTCATTGACTACAGCTCAGCGTTCCAACACCATAGTGCCCTCTAAGCTCATCACTAAGCTAAGGATCCTGGGACTAAACCTCCCTCTGCACCTGGATCCTGATTTCCCTGACGGGCCGCCCCCGGGTGGTAAGGGTAGGTAACAAAACATCTGCCACGCTGATCCTAAACACGGGGGCCCCCTCAGTCCCCTCCTGTACTCCCTGTTCACCCATGACTGCATGGCCAGGCACGACTCCAACACCATCATTAATTTGCTGATGACACAACAGTGGTAGGCCTGATCACCGACACGATGTGACAGCCTATAGGAGGAGGTCCGAGACCGGGCCGTGGGGTGCCAGGATAACAACCTCTCCCTCAACGTGACAAGACAAAGGAATCATTGGGGACTACAGAGAAAAAAGAGGACTGAGCACGCCCCCTTCCATCGAGGGGGCTGTAGTGGAACGGGTTGAGAGCTTAAAAGTTCCTTTGTGTGCACTCACCAACGAACTATCATGGTCCAAACACACCAAGACGTCGCCCAAAACTTCCTACCATCCAGGACCTCTATACCAGGGGGTGTCGGGAGGAAGGCCCTCAAAATTGTAAAAGACTCCAGCCACCCTAGTCATAGACTGTTCTCTCTGCTACGCAAGGCAAGCGGTACCCCGGGGCGCCAAGTCTAGGTCCAAAAGGCTTCTCAACACTTCTACCCCCAAGCCATAAGAACACCTGAACAGCAATCATTGCTACCCGGACTATTTTCCACTGCCCCCCCCCACCCCCTCTTTTACGCTGCTGCTACTCTTTTTTTTATTTATGCATAGTCACTTTAACTCTACCCACATGTACATATTTCCTCAATTATCTCGACTAGCCGGGGCCCCCGCACATTGACTCTGCACCGTACCCCCCTGTATATAGCCTCCCTACTGTTATTTATTTTTACTGTGCTCTTCAGTTATTTGCTTTATTTTTTTACTTAACACTTATTTTATTTTCATCTTTAAAAAATTCATTGTTGGTTAAGGGCTTGTAAGTAAGCATTTCACTGTAATGTCTACACCTGTTGTATTCGGCGCATGTGGCAAATAACATTTGATTTGGTGTAGCCTACAAACTTCATGTTGTACACAAAACTGTTCAAACTATTGCATTCCATTCCTCAATAAGCAAAAGCGCGATTTCATGTTATTTTTTCAGGAGGGGAGTAGGCTACATGCAGCTATTTACATGTTTTTACACAAAATACATTATCGACATGTTCGTACACACTTTGTTGTCAGTATTGCAAACATAACCCAAACACAAAACAGGTAGTCTAGCGATTTGATGCTCTTCTTAGCTGCTGATTACATGCAGCTATTACTCTCACCACAATATTAGCATATATGGCATAGCTATGGCACCAGGTCAATGCAAAACGAACTGACTCTTTTCCCCGGGTCCGGAAAAATGCCCAGCTCCCTAGAAAGTTTGGCTGCCCAGGGGTGGGATGCAGCAAGACACAGAAACACGTCTAATTAGCGATTAAATGTTTTTTGTTTTTTTAAATCATCATTGCAAACATTGGCTAAGCTGCCGCGGGAAAGGCAGACTTTCAGTCATGGAGTGTTTTTTTTTCAGGAATACCATATGGCAGCAACTGTAAAGATTAGCCTACATCATCACACAAAACGCTGAAAGTGTAAGTACCTGCGTCCTGCTTGTGCAACGGCAATACCCGTTACAACAGACCCGACAGAGAAGGTTGTTTGCCTTCATAATATGTTTTGGAATGTTCGTTTAAATTGCCATAGGGGTTTTTTTTTCAGCTGTTTAGAAATATGAGACAGAGACATAGGCTACATCATCAGGGGTTTAAAGAGGGTGAGTAAAGAAGAAACACGAAGGGGGAGTGAGCAGCAGCTACATTAGAAAACGAAAGTGATCCGGATCCTTAGATTTTAAAAAGAGGTTTCCGGAACGGCAGGTGGGCGTGAGGCGAGGCCGAAAACTCTGTATTCGTACCACGGCCTAGATCTTTTATTTTCAAGGCCTATTAAACGTACAGTTAGTTGACTGTATGCAGAAGACGTCTAGGTTAACCTCCTGCTGGACAGACGTCTGCACCTGGGGCATAGCCGTCTATAGTTTCACTAATGGTTTGTAGGTGGCCACGTCCTGCTGCAAAGCTTCGGCTCACCACGGGAAAAGGGAACACATAAATCAATTATTACACTGATCATGTCAAATCCCAAGTCTCAGAAAAGGAAAGGAGGAGGACTAGTGACTTGCCGGGACTGTTTCCACTGTAAGCCGGTGAAGAGAGCGAATTCTTCGCTGCAGTCTGGGCACAGCAAACAGTTGGGGTCACACTGGCCCCTTTGATTGTCGCACGGGCAAATTCTGGAAACTGAGGATAAAGAAAGCTTATTTAGCTGAAGTGATACAGCAACGTAGACGAGCTCACCTAATGGGTTACACCTAGGCTAATTCCCTGATCCTTATGCTTTGTTTAGTCTTTCTAGACAGATGGGTTGCCTCTCACATGTAAAAAATGTGCTGTTGCCCTAGGTCTGGGTTTTTCAAGGGACTGTGTACACCCCAAAATAGCACCCTATTCCCTATATAGAGCACTACTTTTTGACCAGGGCCCTGGGGGTGCTCTGGTCAAAAGTAGTGGACTGTATAAGGGAAATATAGTGCCATTTGGAGACAACCTATATCTAAGGACCACATTAATATAATAGTAACCCATAGTACCATTCAATACGTATATATCTGGAATCCACCTTATGTTAGGCTTGCTATAACAGAACGGGGTATAGGCCTACCCCCCTTTTACCCAGTTATGGGCTTTATTGGACTATGCACCCAAACCCCATCACATGTAGATTGCCTAAATTGTATATTCAATATCTATGTACTCTTATGTATGGCCCTGTTCAAATACTTTCGAACAATACATTTCCATGAAATATATCTGATAAGTGTTCTTCTGTCTAAAGTAGTGTAGGGATAGGGGCAGAAAGTAGGGTGCAGAGACATTACTTTTTGAGAGACAATCAACCGTCCTTACCATCCTTGACAGAGGGAGGCGGGAGCCGGAGAGCGGCAGAGTACTTGAGGAGACATCGACGGTGGCGTGGACTGGACTCTGTGGTTGACGGTGTGCTAAAAAAACCATCCCCTTCTCTTGTGCTAACCACAGTCGGTCCAGTTGAAACACTCTCAGCGTCTAGAGGGTGGAATTCTCGAAATCCGTGAAATTATGCTTACCAAACAAATCGATGACCGAATCGTTAGCCCGTGCAAACGTATAATTGAAATCGTCCCTGTTTTGTGCTACACTGAATTTAAAAAAATGGCCATGAATGCAAAGTTATCACACCCAAACAAAGGCGTCCATTTTATTATTGATTTCTGGAAGCGTACGTTGCTTAGTGACCCCTGTTGCTTTCTGGTTATTCCAACCCGAATTGTTGGTGCTGTCTTCAGCCACCAGGGGACATGTGCTCACAATCACAGGTATCAAACACCCAATTCCCCAAAAATGCAAAATTCAAATAGGCTACAATATTGATTTCAACACTTGGCATCATCAACCAAACATATTAACCAAATTGTTAGAAAACACTTTTTTCTGCAAAAAAACAGAGATACTCAGCAATAGATCATGACCAACTTTTAAATATGGATTTGTAATTTATTGCAAACATTAGGTTAAAAAGAAAAGAAATTTGGGAAAAGTCTGCCCCACAACGTGTTTGAATAACACATACTAAAATAGCTTGCTACACATCCTTCAGTGGTCAACTATTTAAATATGTACAAACATTTCCTCTTTCTCTTGCAAGAGAGGCATATACAATATTTGACAAAATATATATATTTGTCAGTAATTCCTCTTATACTCACTCCTCTGTAAATTAGTTAGGGCCTTCAAAATATTTCAGGCACTGACAGAGTAAAATAGATAGTATGTTTTTATATACACGTATGTGAGTTTCCCCGTGAGAGTGTGTGTGTCTGATAGAAAACGCAGTTGATTTTCAGGATTGTTTTCTCTTTTGGTCATGGTCAGTTAAGAGAAAATTTAGGCTTGAGAAGAACCGTGAGCGTCGAGGTGCAAACCTGGACTCAGGCTCACTCCCCCGTCTCTTCGCTCCCCCCTTCTCTCTCCTCCGGCGAGCCAGGTCTTCCCCCAAACCTGCACACAAAGACAAAACATATTCAAACACAGACAGATGGGTGATACGGATGACAGACAGACACACAGATAGATACACAGACACACTTTACGAGGCTATGCCTGGACACTCAGGCAGAAACAAAGTTCAAAAACGGATTTGGGAACGACGACAAACAGACAGACTATACCCTCATTGAACAATCAAGGTCAAGGGAACAAGTTCAAGTGTAGCAAGCTGTTAGAAGTGTATCATGTCTAAAGGATATGGGCAACGAACATTGAGCAATGCCCATTTCTCCCTGGAGCCATACCTAACCTTTAAATTACCTTTTCAGATCTTCAAGGTCAACAAGTACGAAGGGAGCATGTTTTCAGATTTGAAATGCTGCCCTGTTGCCTCTCATCGTTAACCTGTTAGCATGTGTGTGCATGGCTAATGGATATGGCAGCTGAACATTGAACAATATCCACTCACTGTCTCCTTTCTCCCTCCCTTGCTTTGCATTCAACACACTATTCCCACAACCCTCTCTTTCTCTCTCTGTCCCCATACCTCTTCCTGCGGCCACTTGTCTTTCCACTCGTTCAGCTCCAGAGTGTGTTCATCCTCAAATTTCTCCGTTCTCTTCTTTTCCATGTCCACTAACAGCTGCAGTTTTTTCATTCTGAAACACACATGAGCACACACACATTCATTTTTTTTATTTTCTTCATATAATCAATTATGCTTATTTGATTATTGAAAACATTATATTATAGAGTACAAACCCAAATTTTTAGTGATATAATATTAATATCTACAACCCAATGAGCTTCCTAACACATGGGGTGTAGTGTAGTGCACCTGCAGCTCCTGGAGTTCGGACATATTGCCGTCACACTGCTCCTGCACCTCCCTCAGCTGGCCCTCCTGGACCTGCTGCAAACTCTGCCCCTTTCCCCTCGCTGCCTGCCCTCCTCCGACACATAAACTGACATCCAGAGAGAGAGGAGAGAGAGAGAGAGAAAATAATATACTTGTGAGAGAGAGAGAAAAAGAACAGAGACAAAGAGGATTGCCAAAAAAACAATTACTAGTGGCCAAATGAGCACTGCAAAGAATGTTAACTATTTGGGAACTGGAAAGCTGTTCAAATCCCTGTACAACCATGTGAGGTGCTGCCTGTGCTCTGGCCCACTCAGGCCCATTATCTTCAGCTCTAGCTTGAAGTTGGGCCCGCCTGGCCTTGGCCTCGGTTTCGCTGGCTCGTTGGAGCTTGTCTTCTCCTGGGCCTGCTGGGCCCTCTGCTCATCCAGCAATGCTCGATGGAACTGGGACGCCCTGTCTTGTCCTAAGAAGGGAAACAGGGGAGGGGGGATCATGGTCATGGTGTCATGGTGTGTGTGTGTGTGTGTTGGGGGTTAGGGTTCTTAGTGAGAGCGTTCCAACTCACTTTGCTGTGCCTTTTGGGTAACCTGTTGTCTTTGCAGTGATACTGCTCCTTCACTTGCTGCTTGAAGAGGTGGTACTTCTCCTGCAGATGACGCTGCTCCTCTCCCAAATGACTGATTCCCGGGGCTGCGGGCCCAAAGAGCCCATACATGTGAATGAATAAAATTTTTATATTGGCACAAACACAATCATGTCACCATTTTGGTAAATGTCTAATTTCCTGTCGGTCTGTGATTTGTGCCTAACCATTGTCATAAACAGCCCATAATCGTAACTAATTTTGAGTGTGTGCGTGCGGTGCATGTGTTGTGCGTATGTGCATGCATATGTAGAGTGTGTGCTATGCGTGTGCGTGCGTGTGTGGTGTGTGTGTACCTCGCTTAAGTTGCTGGGTCTTGACAGTGATGTCCCACTCCATAAAGCCACCTTCCCTCTTGTGTTCCGGGACTCCTTTCTGGAGAGTCTCATTGAGCTCCTGCTGCTGCTTCTGCAGGTAACGCGCCTCCTAGGATAACACAAGAGGAAACAAGATATACCAAGGGATCTCTGTGTGTGCGTGTTGTCTTGCGTGTGTGTGTGTGCGTGCGTGTGTGTGTGTGCGTGCGTTTGTGTGCGTGTGTGTTTGCGTGCGCATGGGTGTACTCTCGGGGTTGAGCCTTCAGTAGGGCCACCCTTGGGGTTCAGCTCTCTCTCCTGCTGGCTCTTGAGTCTGCGTGCGTCTCTCTGAGCCTGGCTGTGTGCTCTGTCTCCATGCGGCTGCTCTGCTGCACATACTGCTTCTCTACCCGCTCCAGCTCACCGTCGAATACTGCTTCTTGCTCTGCACAATGCACAAAAAAACCCCACAAACTTTTTGCTTGAGTTTGGAAGACGGGGAAAAGATTGCCACAAATCTCATCCCACTCACTCAATATAGAAAATGAGTCGTTCCCTATCGGGCCGTCAAATTTAAATCCCATACCTTAAAACTTTTTTAAAAATTGTTTGCAAGTCCAGTGGTGTAATAAGAGAATGTAGATTCAAATATATCAGAGAACGTGATTTAAATAGGGCCCCACCAAGCCATAAAATTATATTATATGACTTTTATTTTCGTGTCATATCGCCAGTTGGCAACCCACCCCTTATGGGATTAATTGACACATAAACAAACATTACAATTATTCACTTTGTAATTCCCCCGGGTTTTTCTCTGCAGTGCAATTCGCATAAAGAGTGAGAAATATAAACAAAAAATCTATACATAATAGTAAAAAAGGGTTATCCAAAAAATTACTACTCCCCAGAGCAGTAAAAATATACATACTGTACATACATTTTATTTATCTACTAGGCAAATCAGTTTAAGAACAAATTATTATTTACAATGACGGCCTACACCGGCCAAACCCGGATGACGCTGGCCAATTGTGCGCCACCCTATGGGACTCCCAAACACAGCCAGTTGTGATACAGCCTGGAATCGAACCAGGGGGTCTGTAGTGAGCCTCAAGCACTGAGATGCAGTGCCTTAGACCACTGCACCACTCTGTCCCCCATACATACACTACCAGTCAAAAGTTTGGAACACCTAAAATCATTCAAAGGGGCTTTCTTTATTTTTTCTATTTTTTACACTTAGAAAAAATAGTGAAGATATCAAAACTATGAAATAACACATATGGAATCATGTGTAACCAAAAAGTGGGTTTAAAAAATCAAAATATATTTTAAAATTTAAGATTTTTCAAAAAGCCACCTTTGCTTGATGACCGCTTTGCACACTCTTGGCATTCTCTCACCAGCTTCATGAGGTAGTCCCTGGAAATTTTTCAATTAAAAGGTGTGCCTTTTAAAAAGTTAATTTGGGGAATTTATTTCCTTTTTAAGTGTTTGAGCCAATCTTGTTTTGGAAAAGGGTAGGGTGGTATACAGAAGATTTATGGCAAGAACAACCAAACAAGATAAGAGAAAGAAGTCCATCAATACTTTCAGACTGATGGTCATCAATTGGAATTTTCAAGAACTTGAACTTTTCTTAAAGAGCAGTCGAAAAAACCATAAGCGCATGAGAAACGGCTTCATGAGGACCCCCACAGGAAGGGAAAGCCCCAAGTTCCTCTGCGCAAGGAAAGTTCTTTTGATTTACCAACCTCAAAATTTGCATCCCAAAAATGCTTCACAATTTCAAGTCAAAGGCACATCTCAATTCAACTGTCTGTTTCCCTAATTTCTACCAGCAGTTAAATTGAAACCCAAGGGAAAAAAAACTTAGCCCCCTTTACTCCAACACGAGACGCGAAAAGCTTTTCCCTCCCCCTCCTTTTGAAAAATCTGCCCAAAAATTCATTCCTGATTCCTGCTTAAACAAAAACTAAACGGAAGCCCCAGCGCTCTGTCAAAAAAAAAGTGGTCAGATAAAGCAATGCTAAGCTACAGGACTGTTTTGCTACCAAGACTGGAATATGTTCCGGCTTCTTCCCGATGGCTTTGGGGATCCCCCCAAATCATCAGGGTTTTCATAAATAAATGCTTTGATGACGCACCCTCACAGGATGTATTTTGAAACCCCAACCAGAAGCCGGTTTTAACGGGAAAAAATCCGCACTGAGCTAAAGGGTAGAGCTGCCATTTTAAAGGAGCGGGACTCAAACCCCAAGCTTAAAGAATTCCCGCTATGCCCTCCGACGTCCCATAAAAACGGGCAAGTGTCAATACGGGGGACAAGATCCGACAACACGGCTCCGACCCCGTCGGTGTTCGGGGATCGAAACTATTCACCCTAAAAAGGGAAGCACAGCGCAGCTCCCCCAGGACACGAGCATCCCAGACAGCTAAAATTTTTTATATGCTCGCTTCGAGGCAAAAACACTGAAACTGCATGGAGCATCAGCTATTGGGAGACTTGATACGCTCCCCGTAGCCGTGTGAGAAAATTTTTTAAACGGGAAAAAATTTCACAAGGCCCAGTGCAAGACGGATTACCAAGACGTGTACCGGGCCCTGCGCTGACCAATGGAAAGTGTCTTCCCCACTGACATGTTAAAAACCCCCCTGTCTGAGAGGGCAAAACTTTTTGTAGTTGGCCACCGGTTTGCACAATTCAGAGGGATTTTGTCCCACCCCTTTTTGCAGACTTCCCCAAAGTCTTTAAAGGTTTCGACCTGATTTGGGGAAACTCGAACCACAGCTCCCTCCACATATTTTCTAGGGGATTAAGGTCTGGAGCGGGCTGGGCCCTCCGGACTTAATGTGCTCTTCTTGACCCTCCTTTTTTCCTTTTGGCCGTTTTTTGGGGTCTTTCTGCGGGGAATCCCCTAAGCCCATTTTCAATCCCCTTGGCTGAGGGAAGGAGGTTCTCCCCCAAATTGACGGTACAGGGCCCCGTCCTCGCCCTTTGATGGGGTGAATTTGTCCGCCCCTTAGAAAAAAAACCCCCCCAAAAGCAAAATGTTTCCACCTCCTGTTTGAGGGGGGGTGGTGTTTTTTGGGTCAGGCAGATTCCCCCTCCCCCAAAACACGGCGATTTGATTTGATCCAAAGAGCCGTTTTTGGTTCATCTGACCAAACACTTTCCCCCTTCTCCTCTAACATTCGATTTTCTTTGGAAAATTTTCGACGGCCCTTAAAGTGCTTTTTTGAGCAGGGGGACCTTGGGGGCGCTGCGGGTTTTCGCCCTTTCACGGTAGTGTGCCCCAAATTGTTTCTTGGTGACTATGGCCCAGCTGCCTTAAATCATGAAAAGTCCCCCCCGGAGTTCTGGGCTGTTTCCCTCACCGTTCCTGATCATTGTCACGGGGTGAGATTTTGCATGGACCCCCGGGCCCAGGAAGATTGACAGTTATTTTGTTTTCTTCCTTTTGCGAATAATACCCCAACTTTGTCCCCTTTCCCCCCAAAGCTGCTTCGTGGTCTTGTGCCCTTTCCACCTTGTGAGGTCTACAATTTTGTCCGGACACCTTGGAGAGCTCTTTGTCTTGGCCATGGTGGAGATTTTGGGAATCTGATTGTTTGATTGCCTCTGGGGACAGGTTTTTTTATACGGAACAAACGAGATTAGACACTCCCTTTAAAGTGGCCCAATCTCAGCTCGTTCCCTGTATAAAAGAATGGGGCCAAAAAATCTTTCTGTTTAAAGGGGGGTAAAATACTTATTTCCCCTTAAAAATGAAATAAATTTTATTTTTTTTTTACAGCATTTTTCGGTTTTTGTTGTTTTATTTGTATCTCACTGTTCAAAAAACCCTACCTTTAAAAATTTAAAAGATGATCATTTTTTTGTCAGGGGGCAAACGTAAAAAATCGCGGGGGATCAATATTTTTTGTCCTCACTGTACATCCCCTTCATACAGCCCTTGAAAAAGTATTCATCCCCCTTGGGGTTTTCCCCCATTTTGTTGCATTACAACCTGTAATTTAAATTGATTTTTTGGATTTCAGTAATGGACATACAAAAAAAATAGCCCAAAATTGGTAAAGTGAAATGGAAAAAAAAAACTTATTTAAAAAATTCAAAAAAAATAAAAAGGGAAAAGTGGTACGGAATTTTTCACCCCCTTTTGTATGAAGCCCCTAATAAGATCTGGTGAACCCAAATTAAATTTCAAAAGTCACTTTTTATTAGATTGCACCAGGTGGACTTATTTAAGTGTCACATGATCTGTCCATATCTCAGTATATATCACCTGTTCTGAAGGCCCCCAAGGTTAACACCAGTAAGCAAGGGCACCCCCAAAGAAAGGGGCACCATGAACCCCAAAGGACTCTCCAAACAGGTGGGACAAATTTTTGTGGGAAGTACGATCGGGGGGTTAAAAAATATCAGAACTTAAACATCCAGGAGCACAATTAACCCTTTATTAAAAATTTGAAAAAAAGGGGCACCACAAACCCCCTCCAAGAGAGGGCCTCCAAAAAAACCAAACGGACCAAAAAGGAGGCTTTAAATCGAGAGGCAACAAAGAGACCAAAAGAAAACCCCTAAAGAGCTGCAAAGCCCCACGCGGAGATTGGAGTCGTCCTAGGACCACTTTACCCCGTACCCCTCCACAGAGCGGGCTTTAGCAAATTTTGAGGGGTTTTAAAGGGGGAAACTTTTAAAAATGTCTTGGGAAGGGCCCTAGTCAAAGCCAGACCTCAATCCAATTGAGAACTGTGGTAACTTAAAGATTGATAACCCACGAACCCAAACTTGAAGGAGCTGGAGCAGTTTTCCCCTTAAAGAAGGGGCAAAAACCCCCAGTTGCTAGAGGGGGCCAAGTTTTATAGAGACATCCCAAGAACTGCAGCTGTAATTTACGCAAAAGGTGGCCTACAAAGTTTTGATTTTGGGGGGGGGTGAATATTAGCCCTCATGTTTTTGTTTTTTTTGTCATATTTATTTTTTGTTTCACAATAAAATTTTTGCTCTAAAAAGGGTGGGCATGTTGTGTAAAAAAATGATCAACCCCCCCAAAAAATCCTTAATTCCCAGGTTGTAGGCAACAAAATGGGAAAAATGCCAAGGGGGGTGAATCTTTCGAACCACTGTATCGATAAATAAATACAGAAAAACAAAACGAAGGCATTTAACACAGTCTGGCCAAAGGGGAAGTTTCAAGGGGAGACGGCCTACACAAAATAACGTATATCCCATTGCTATATAAAGCTAATATATATTATAATTGAGTTATGGGTACCTTTTTTTTTTTCCAGGTTTATCTAAAATCCGCAAGGGGACCTGGGCCCCACTACCATGTCTCTCTTGGGCTCTGTGGAAACATCTCTTCTCTGTTGCTGCGGGGCCGTGTCCATCGGGGAGTACTTTTCCCCTTTCCTCCCCCTCTAAAGTAGTTTTAAAACCCTGCGCTCCGGCGCCTGCATAGTCAGGCACACACTATGCATCACCACACAGAAAACACCCCCACACAACACACCAAAACACACACACACACACGGGGGAGATTCCGGGATTGAACAAACTAAGAGGAAATGTGTTGAATTGAATTTTTATAAGTCCCTATCCAAGACATATTTGACTTTCTGAGTCTACCCTTTTATCTAGTTTTTTTTTCTTTGGACCCCAAACCCTTTGTTTCCAGAGGGAAAATTTTCCCTGGTGGACCGCATGTGCCGCTCTTTCCCATGGGTCCCCTTTCAACCTTTGACGGGGTGACGCTGCCCCGGCCGTCCCCCATAACCCCGGGGTCCTTTTTGACCGCTTCCTGTTATGGTCAACTCCGGGAATACAACAAATAAAATTACACTCACAAAGTGCTCGTTTTTAGTTGGTGTAATTATCTGGGAAAAACCAAACACCTTTATTGCTTATTTTAAAAGGGACTTTCACTCTAAAATCTATTTTTGTCAGACTACTTTGGGTTTTGAAAGCCCCCTTAAAACTTTGATTTTGGAGGTAATGTTTTTTAAACCCTTTAAATGAATTGTCCCTTTTGTTCTGTGTTCTACTTTATATTATTTGGGAAACAATGGGGGAAACGCTCTGATCACTCCCTCTACAGGTTTTTGCATTGTTGAGCTGATTTGTCTTTCCTGTCACGCAGCTGGTCATCGGGGCAACCATCTTGGTTGATTGTCGTCACTTGGTCCCATTTCCCCATTTGATCTGATTCAGGTTACTGTGTTGTAGGGGGCCCTGCGATCTAGTTGAGTTCTTTTCAGTCAATATTTTTAAATTTGGGGTTAAAAGTCCCTCCCCCTTTACCCCCTTCCTCCGCTTTTCCCTTTCCTCTTTTCCCTCCTCCTCCCCCCCATTTTTGACTCCAAGGTCAAGTTCACCCTCGTCTAGGTTCCCCTTTTGGGGAGTCGTCTCTTTTTTTCCCCTTACTGTCCTCTTGTTTGTTTCCTTCTTTCGGTTCTTGCTTTATGGTCAATTGGTTTCTTGGTTTGGGAAAATCCTATTTTATCACTTTCTAACCCAAAGGGTTTTCCTCCTTTTTACTCGGTTCATTTTTTTCCCTCGTTTTTCCCCTTGCCTCGCACTTTTCACATTCAGTCATTTTTGAAATCAAGGTTTCATCTTCTGTTTTTTCCCTCAAACTCTTCTTTTTTCACTGGTCGCAACCCCATTTTTTCACTTCTTGCTTCCTGTTTCAGTCGTTTTTTCTCCTTTTTGTTCTGAGGTACGGTCTCTTCATACCCTCTTCGATTCTCCGTCCTCCATTTCGGGACTTGCCTCATGTTTTTTTAAGTCCTTTCCCTTTTGTCGACATTTTGCTTGTCTCTCCTTGCTTGTCTTTAACTCCCCCTTTGCCCTCCTTTTTCTCTTCCAAAATATGTTTTGTCTTGTATTCCCTTTTTCATTTATCGCATCTCATCCTTTTTTCTACTTTACCCCCCTGCTCTGCCATTCATCTCTCTTAGCAGGTACTTTCTTCAAATCTTCTCTCCTTGCCCTGCTCCTGCTCCCCCCTCTCCTCTCCTCTTGTTTTTCCTCCTTTGTCCCTTCAGCCCTCTCCTCTTTGCTCTGTTTGTCTCTTCCTCAGCGTTCCCACTGGTGGCCATCTTAAAGGGGGTTATGAGTGGAAGATCCGGAAGTCTAGACTGAGTTCTGTGTTTCTCCTCTCCCCTTTGGGGATGGGGGGGGCTTTTCCCAAAAGAAAAGGCCCTTAAAACCCAGGGGGACTTAGTGTGGCACTAACGGCGAGGAGCTTCTTCACCCTATGGTTGTACTTTTTTGGTGCTGATTTGAGGATACCAAATTTTTTTAAACTGAACATTGACCTCATCTTTGGTTGTTTATCGTCGGTTTAATGCATCTCAAAAAGGTCTTTGGTACTTTTTTTGGTTCTATCAGTGGGGATCCCAAAATTTTCCTGTTAAAAGAAGAAACCACCCCAGTCAAGGTCTTGGGCCACAGTCATTTCATTTCTCCTTTTTTTTTCTGCCCCTAAACCTTTCTTCTGTTTCGCTCATCCCTGTGTCATTTTTTTCAGGGAGGGGTTGGGTGATCCCCCCCTCCAAATCCCCTCCAACGTTCTCACACGATCCTCTCCGCATCCCCTGCATCTCTCTCTCCTGCGGTTTTTGTCACTTCCTGCTCTTCTGTTTGGCCTTTTGGGACGCCCTCCTTTTTCCCGTTGGCTTGATCGGCTGAACGACGGGGTTCTCCCCAGGGGCCCGGGATTGCAGCGGCGAGAACCAAGGTCAAAATGAAAAAAGGCCCCGGGCTCCCAGCCCGACAGACCCCGGGCCAGTTTCGGGCCCCTGTCCTTTTGGGAGTTCCCCCTGGTCCCTGGGTGCCCCATCTTTCACGGGTGTGGGGAAAGGACTGGGTCGGGTTGGGGGGAGGGGGTGGTGGCTCGTCCCATCCTTTTGATAATGGGCCCCCCTGAGGTTTTCGGGTACCTGCTTTTGTCTCTTTTCCCTGCTCAGACTGGGCTCCTCCATCCACCCACAACTTGTCCTCATCAAGACCCCCCGTGTCGATCGGGGACTGGCAGAGAAAAAATAGGATGTGTTACTAGTGTTCTTTTAAAAGACGACTTTAGGGGAAAAATTTTCAATTGAACTATTTTTCTGCCTATCTATTTTAAAAAAAAAAAACCTAAAAGGGAAAGTGAGTATGAATTCCACCTACAGTATACTGTATAAACGAAATAGGAAACTTTCCCAACACTTTTTATCGAAGCAGTCTCCCTGAAAGGATCATTCCCCAAATCAAGTCTGTATCGAAAATGGCACTCTATGGAGGCAATTAATCCCGTTTTTTCTATACGCACTAACCCACCATTGTTCTTGACCAAACCCTATGGGGAAATGAATGGGGGTTTTGGAGGGTTTTGAAAAATAATGTCTGTGGTGAAAACAGGCATAAAGACTTCTACATTTTTTCTATGAGTTTAACTTCACCCTTTTTGTGAATTTTGAAATTTTTAAATCAAAACAACACATAAAGCGCAAAAGTTTCATAATTTCTAAGGTCTTTTAAACTGTTTTAACTTTTCACAGAAAAAAACTGTAAGTTCCTAACCCTGTGTTAACCTCAGACCTTATTTTCGCGTTTATCCCAAACCCCATTCTTTCCCATAATGTCCTCATAGGAAGGGCCGAACAAACTAAAGGTAACTCATTTCAGTTTTTTAGGATTATAAGCTGGCGATCTCTTTCCCATCTAGTGCACATTTTTTGTCCAAAGCCTATGGGGAAATAGGGGTGCCATTTGGGAAGAACCCCCTCTTTTCCCCCCGCTGTCTCTCATCACCTCCCCTTTGGCCTGGGCGAGATT
This sequence comes from Coregonus suidteri, assembly GCA_036851935.1. Classification (NCBI taxonomy): domain Eukaryota; kingdom Metazoa; phylum Chordata; class Actinopteri; order Salmoniformes; family Salmonidae; genus Coregonus; species Coregonus suidteri. Next base: position 125,415 of record JAGTTL010000089.1, read on the forward strand.
TTCCTTAGGGCTCGACCGTCCCGTCCGCGAGGGGAAGGGGGGGGCCCAGGAGCTGCTGGGCCCCCCACCGGGCCTCAGGGTTTTTCTGCAGCGCCCCTCCGCGGGAAAAATCCGGGAAAATGGGAGGCCCTAAAAGGGGAACACAGGCAGGGCCCGGGGGATGGGAGGGGAGTCGGGGGATGCATCCCAAATGGAAACCTTTTTCCTTATATGGTGCACTATTTTACCAAAAGCAATATGGGAATTATGTTTTTGATATAGAGCCACCCTTTCCCCTTTTAAAGGGTGCCCCCAGCCACCCGAGTCTAAAAAAGAGACATCTCCATTACAGGGGGGGAAAAAGTATTTATCAGCCCCCAAATTGTGAAAGTTCCCCACTTAAAAAGGGAAAGAGACCCTGAAATTTTTCATCATAGGTACACTCAACATGACAGAAAAAAATTTGAAAAAATCCCCCAAAAATCAATTGTAGGTTTTTAAAATAAATTTTACTTGAAAATTAGGGGAAAATAAGTATTTGGTCAAAAACAAATTTTTCTCAATACTTGTTTATACCCTTTTTTGTAAATACACAGGTAGGGGGGGCAGGTAGCTTATGGGTAAGAGCTTGTGCCAAAAACCAAAAGGGGTCGCGGTTCTAACCCCCGGGCGACTGGGTGAAAAATCTTCGATGTCCCCTTTAAAGAAAGGGCCTTAACCCCTATTGCCCCTTTTAAGCCCTCTGGAAAAAAGGGGTCTGCGAAAAAATAAAAAAAAGAAAATGTCAAACTTTTCCGTAAGTCTTCAAAATTTTTTCAAACACTGTTTGGGGTTTTTTTGGGCCCCCCTTTCCTCCATGCAGCCCCTCCTCTGAGCAGTGATTTTTTGGGGGCTGCGCTGGGCAACACAACTTCAACTCCCTCCAAAATTTTCTTTTGAGTTTGGGAACGGGCTAGGCCCCCCAGGACCTTAAATGCTTTTTAGAACCACCCCTTCTTTTCCCCCGGGCGGTGTGTTTGGGATCATTGTCAGCTGAAAGACCCCCCGGGTTTTCTTTCAATGCCCTTGCTGTGAAGGGGGTTTTTCACTCAAAATCCACATACAGGGCCCCCATTCATTTTTCCCTTTCACGGATCAGTCGTCCTGGCCCCTTTGCAGAAAACCCCCCAAAAAGCAGATTTTTCCCCCCCCATGCTTCAAGAGGTATGTGTTCTTGATGCAACCGCATTCTTTGCCTCCAAACACACGGTTGATTTTTTCCAAAAAGTTTTTTTGGTTTCATCTGACCTATGACATTCTCCCAATCCTCTTCTGGATCATCCACTGCACTCTACAAACTTCAGAGGGGCCGGGAAATTTAAATTGGCTTAAGCAGGGGACACGTCTGGCACTGCAGGTTTGAGCCCCGGGCGGCGTAGTGTGTTCTGTGGTAGGTTTTGTTCTTGGTCCCAGCTCTCTGCAAGTCTTCCTGGGTCCCCCTGTTGGTTCTGGGATTTTTGCTCCCGTTTTGTGTCATTTTGACCCCCACGGGGTGAATCTTGCGTGGAGCAAATCGGGGGAATTATCAGGGGTCTTGTTTTTCTTCCTTTTCCTAAAAATTGTCCAAGTTGATTTCTTCAAAAAAAGCTCCCTTACCTATTCAGTCGTTTCCCAGCCGGTGCGGGTCTAAAATTTTGTTTCTGGTGTCCTTTGCAGCTCTTTGGTCTTGGCCATAGTGGAGTTTGGAGTTGGTTTGAGGTTGGGGCAGGTGTTTTTTTATATGTAACAATTTAAAAACAGGTGCCATTAATAAAAACGATGGGGGACAGGGGAGCCTTTTAAAGAAAAATTTTAAGGTCTGTGAGACCCAAAAATTTGCTTGTTTGTGGGTGACCAAATATTATTTTCCCCATAATTTGAAAAAAATTCATAAAAAATCTAAAATTGTTTTTTCTGGAAAAAAATTCTAAATTTGCCCTGTCTATTTTGACGTGTACCTTGATGAAAATTACGGCCTCTCTCATTTTTTAAGTGGGAGAACTTGCAAAATTGGTGGCTGACAAAATATTTTTTTTTCCCCCACTGTATGTTTGACGCCCTGATCACCAGAGGCGGGGGGTTTGCTGAGGTGGGTGGGGGGGATTTGGTGATTTTGACGGGGACCCCATGGTTAGGGGTGGGAGGGGGCTCCATCTCTGCGCCTCGATCAGCGTCACGCCCAGGGCCAGACGTCAGCCTTGGGGCCGTAGGGTTTTCCTTGGGGGTCTCACACGGGATCACCTCGGGCCATCCGGGACAAAACGGTGGGCAGACGGGGGACGGAGGAAAAATGTAGACTTTTGGGTTTGTTGAAAAAAAATGCCAGGGGATTGGCTGCATGCTAACAATTTAAACATATACAAAATGATAGGGGTAAACAAACCAGAAAGGGTTTCCCCAATAAAAGTGGCTCCTTCTGGAGGTTGGGTTTTTTTGGGCAGACCTCCGAAGTCACTGGGGATTGAAACGGGTTTGAGAGGTCAAGAAGCACTGATCACAAAAGGGAACTGGGATGACTTAAAAATAATATTTAGACAGACACACAGCCCGGTAGACAGACAAGGAGGGGTTTGGGGGAAAATCAGAGGAGAGAATAGAAAAGAGACAAGAGAAAATTATAACCCGTGTTGTAGGAGTGTGTATGCAGTGTTGTACCCTTTTTTTGACGTGTCCTCCCCAGGGGGGAGGATTTGCCTGCCTTAGGTCCCCTGTGGATGATGTGGTGCGGGTGCGGGTGGACAACCTGCAGGTCGACAGAAACCCCCTCACTGATCTGGCTAAACAGGCCCCTCCAGCTCTAGGGGGGTTCACACACACACACCCACTAACTTAAGTACAACGTGACTTCCCAAGGGGGAAAAACAAAGAAGGGGAAAACTAAGGAGACATGAGCTTGGCTCCCCCTAACATGATGTACCCAAGGCCCCCCCCTGGCAGAATCACCAGGATTTTTGGGACAGAAAGGATTCATCTTAAATAACAATCATAAAAAGCCTTTACGTATATATATAAGGGATATTTTACTGAAACCCCCCCAAAAAAGTCCTGATCAGGCATTAATTTTGACCTGGCAATGGAGCAAGCAGCTGAAAAAACCTACCCACACCAAATCCTCAAAAAAGGGTGCGTCCAACACCCAAGGATGTTACTATGCGGCAGGCTGCCAGGATGTTATCTGGTGATATAGTCCTAAAGCTGCTTTCATTGCGTACCTCACATTTAGCACAGCCGGGGCCCAGTGGTGGGGTTTCTGGGCCTGAACACAGACGAGGACACACTAAAGGGTCTTACGGTGCCATCTACAGTATACTGGTTTAGTCTATTTTTATTTGTTATTCATCATCTTCTCGCAGGCTTTGATAAAAATGCTTTGTACGAAAAAAGACAAATATCACAAACAATACCTTGAACTCATATACCAGTGAGAGAGCCATGACATCCCTCTAATCTAGTGGCCCTAGTTCTTGCATTTTGGGTTTCAAAAATATACAACAGGTTTTACTTGAAATTTTAAAAAATAAGATAAAACATCACAGAAAAGCGGAAATCTCGCTCAGTGCAAAAACAGTCAAATGTTTCTGCAAAAACAGAAGAGAGATGCGGTGGATAACGTCAGACAGGAATTTATATTTTCAGCCTGTAGGGTTTTTGACAGGAAAACGAAAAAACCACGTAGGCCTCATGAGCATGAAAACTCTGGCCAACCATCGGAAAATCCACAACAAGCTTTAAATCAAAGCACTACAAAGTTTGGAACACTTTTGAATCTTTTTTATAAAATAAATTTATATATTGTTTTAATTAAATCCCAAATAAGGCCCCCATTCCTCTCCTCCCCTCGAGTGATAGAATTTTTTTTTTAGGTTTTTATCTTAAATGTAATCTTTTACGGTTTGGTTTTGGGGAGGAGAAGAAAAGGGGACAAAACCAGCCAAAATTTTTAAAAAAGATTTTAAATTTGGGCCCCCGGTTTCTGGCCTTTAGACCTTTCCCCGGGGGGCCCCTCTCCCAGCTCCCCCTGGGTGTCCCAGGTCTCCGCGGGGCCCGTCCTCCGGGGTTTTTTTAAAGCTTCACCCTCTTCCTCCGGCCCCCGACGGAAGATGCTCAGGAGGGGCGCCCTGTCCCCCACCCCCCCTCGCCCTTCCTCTTTTGTCTAAAGGCCCCAGTTTTCCGCTACAGTGGACACAGCCCACAGAAAAAAAGCCACACCACCCGTCTCTCAAAACAAGTCCACCCCGGATATAAGGGGCCCGGGAAACCAAACTCAAGTTTCCCCGTGGGAAGACACAAGTAAAGGTCTTTGACTCACCTGCCCATCCCTTCTCTGAAAAACCCCTCAGAAGGACCAGGAAATGACTGTGCCAAACATCCACACAGAAAAAAGAGAGAAAGAAGAAAAACAGCATGAACGATTTTTGGGGTAGGCCTACCCTGTATTCTTTTGTGCATCACTCAGAGAAATTTTTGTACTGATTTTACCTAGTCAAATAAACAAAATTTCGTTTTATAATTAAAAAAGAAAGGCATTCATTTAAGATGCTAGGTAACAACCACATTCCTACATGACCAAAAATAGTGGACCTTTCTCGTCGAAAATCTCATTTCCCTAATCATGGCATTAATATGGAGTTGGGGCCCCCCTTTTCTGCTACCCTGCCAAAAAAAAAAGGGAAACTTAAAAAACCATCCTAGATCTGATGAATAAATAATCTTATTAAATTTTTTTTTTTTCATGTTGAATTTGGGTGACAACAAAAACAACAAAAATTACAAGGAAACCCAAAAATTTTTCAACCATGGAGGTCTGGGATTTTGGGGTCCACTCAAAAATTAAAAGGGGGCCCCCACTCAGGGGATCCAAATTTTTGTAAAGTCCTTAAACAAGTCAAAAAGAGGCTCAGTATGTGTGTGGCCTCCAGTGCTGTATGACCTCCCTACAACCCTGGGCATGCTCCTGATGAGGTGGCGGGTGGGGCCCTGAGGGGTCCCTCCCCCCCCTGGACTAAAGCCTCCGCCAAATCCTGGACAGTCTGTGGTGCAAATGGCGTTTGGTGGATGGGCAGACATGATGTCCCCCGATTTCTCAATTGGGTTCAGGTCTGGGGAAAGGGGGGGCCGTCCATAGCATCAATCCTTCCCTTGCGGAACTGCGGGCACACTCCAGCCCATAGGGCTACTTGTCTGGATTAGGGGGGAACCCCGGGGGAACCGCACCAGCTATGGTCTCACAAAGGGGGCTGGATCCTCTCGGACCCAATCAGCAGGTACCTCTGGCGAGCACATGGAGGGGTGTCGGCCCCCAAAGAAATGCCACCACCCATGCGACCCACCGCCAAACCCTCATGTGGGGATGTTGCAGGCAGCAAACGTTTCCCGGCGTCTCCAGACTCTGCAGTCTTCACATGTGCTCAGTGTGAACCTGCTTTCCTGTGAAGAGCCGGGGCCCGTGGCGATTTTCCAATCTTTGGGGTTTTTTTCTGGCAAAGCCAAAATCCTGCACGGTGTTTGGGGTGTAAGCACAACCCCCACCTGTGGGCTCGGGCCCCCTACCCCCTCATGGGGCTGTTTCTGACGTTTGAGCAGACACAGCACATTTGTGGCCTGCTGGGGTTTTTGCAGGGGTTGGGGTGCTCCTCCGCTCCTCCTTGCACAAGGGGGAGGGGAGCGGGCCTGCTCTGGGTTTTTGCCCCCTCGGCCCCCCTCCAGCTCCTGATGTACTGGGCCCTTCTCCCGGTAGCCTCCATGCTCTGGGCCTAGCTGACAGACACAGCAACCTTCTTTCCCAGCCGCTTGATGTGCCACCTGGGTGAACGCACTACCCGAGCCACTTTTGGGGGTTGTAACTCCGTCATGCTATCACTAGAGGATAGCTTGGGAAGTTAATTGTGTTTAAGTGTTCCCTTTTTATTTTTTTTGAGCAGTGAAAAACAGCCCCTTTTCTTTGGAAGGTTTCCATAGATTTTTGGAAATTGCTGCGGGGACTTCTTCCCCTTTACACAAGAGCATTTGGGGTCGGCCTGATGTTGGGGCCCTTGGCGTGGCTCGCAGTCTGTGTTCCCAATTCATCCCAAAGGGTTTAGGGTAGGGCTCTGTGCGGATCAAGTTCTTCCACACGACTTGACAAACGATTTCGTATGGGACCCGCTTTGTGCATGGGGGCATTGGGGGGGCAGCTAAAAAAAGAAAGGGGCCTTCCCCAAAATTTGGAAGGGACAGAATCGTCTGAGTCATTTTATCTTGGCGTTAAGATTTCCTACACTGGAAATAAGGGGCCTAGCCAAACCCTGAAAAACAGCCCCCGACTATGATTCTTCCACCACCAAAATTTTAAAAAAATATAAAAAAATATGCCATTTTTGCAAAATTTTATCCAACGCTTCAGTCATGTCTTTTTCAGTTGGGGACCATGCTTGGGCAGGGAGCGTTCCCGGATCCGCTAAACCCAAATTAGTCTGCGACGCCAATGGGAACGTGATTCTCACTTCAGACAAAGCTTTTCACTGCTCCAGATCAATGGCGGCGCGCTTTAAAAACACTCCACTAAAAAGCTCAAGACAGAGTCACCAGCAAAACACCCCCCCACCTAAAACCTCCTCCTCCAGCTTTTCGGTGGGAAATAACAAGCGGAGATCATCCGTTTACCCAAACCGCGTCCACAAAACACGAGGTTTGGGAAACCAAAAATCTCAAATTTTGGGCTCCAGACCAAAGGGCACATTTTTACCGGGGAAAAAGTCCATTGCTTGTGTTTCTTGGCCAAACGGTCTTTTTCTTTTATTGGTGTCCTTTAGAATGGTTTTTTTTGTAGCAATTCCACCTGAAAGGGCCCGATTCACACAGTCTCCCCTGAAAAGTTGATGTTGAATTGTCTTTACTTGAACCTGTGAAGCATTTATTTGGACTGCAATTTCGAGGCTGGTAAATCAAGAACTTATCCCTGTACAGAGTTTAATCGGGTATTCCATTCCGTGGCGGTCCCCAGGGAACCCTTTTTTATATGCGCTTGATGTTTTTTCGGGTGCACTTTAAGAAACTATAAAGTTTTTGAAAAGTTCCGTAAAGACTGACCTTTTATGTCTTAAAGTAAGATGGACTGTTTTTTCTCTTTTCTTATTTGAGCTGTTCTTCCCTAAATGGACTTTTCTTTTAACCAAAATAGGGCTTCTTCTTATACCACCCCTACCTTTTCACAAAAAAACTGATTTTCCAAAAGTATTAAAAAGGGAAAAAAAATTCCCAAATTTACTTCAAAATTTAGTTTAAAAAAATAAAATTATTGCAAAAATATGACATGATTAATAAACAATTGAAAATGTCACAAGGGAAAAACCCTTAAAAAAAACTCGCCAATTTTTTTCCATCAAAAGGGTGTCAATTTAACTCGTTTGAAATACTATATTAAGAAAAGGCCGAGGGGATATGGTATATGGCCAAAATACCAAGCTAAGGGGTTGGGGTATTGTCTGATACAGCCATTAGCCGTGGTATATTGGGCCCTATACTTATTGGCCTTATTGCTTTAAAACTGGTCACCATAAAAGGGTTTTTTTTGCATTCCTGGTATCGTACGTCTGATATGCCACAGCTTTCAGACAACAGCATGAGTCACATTGCCCTTATTCTAAGCAATTTTTGCTGCATTTTTTTTACTTGGCCAAAGCTTTGATAGTAGACCATTCCCTTTTTTGTGAGCCGGCTAAGGATATTGGGTCTCTGGCCTGTTTTTTAACTACCTCCTCTCAAAAGTCAGTGTATAAAGTCGAAATCGCTGTCTCAGCCACTGCCTGTCACCAAGGCAGTACCCCCAAGCTCGACCTAGGGCCCACGCTCTTTCAATTTTCATCAAAAACATAGTCGGCAGTAGGAACCTCTCATCCATTTAAGCAGATGATACAGTCTTATATCCTGGCCCCTTCCCCGATTTTGTGTTAAAAGCCTACAACACTTTCTTTGTCCACAGCTTTCTCTGCCCCTTTAAACCCTTTTCTGAAACCCCCCAAAACAAAGGGAATGTGGGTTTTTGGAAGAAGAAGCCCCCCTTCCCCCCCAGTTGATGACTACCTCTGAGGTTAGAGCTTGAGGTAGTACCTATCAAGTACATGGGAGTATGGCTAATGGTACACTGTCCTTCTCTCAGCAATATCAAAGCTCAGGCTAAGGTTAATCTAACTTTTTTTCCTCATCGAAACGCTCCCTTTTTTTCCCCCACTGCCAAACCCCGATTCAGATGACCCTCCTACACATGCAGACTACGGAGAATAATTTTTAAAATCGGAGGGAAGGATTCTCGAGCGGCTAGATGTTCTTTACCAGTCGGCCACAATTTGCCCCCAAAGCCCTTAAGGACACATCACTCCCCTTATACTCCATGTAAACTGGTAAATTTGTATTCCCGTCACAAACCCATGGGTTTAGTTATTTTTTAAAAAACCCCCTTTTGGCCTCACTCCCCCCTATTGGGTAACCCCTTTTACCCTCATCCTCCACATACAATACCCTTCGCCCGTCACCTTTTTAACTAGGCAAGTCGTAAGAACAAAAATTTTATTTTCAATATGGCCTACACGGCCAAACCCGGGCACCGGGCCCCTTTTGGGGCCCGCCCCATGGGCTCTGTTACGAACCCTGTGGCTTTAAACGTCTAGGGTGGGTGGACAAAAGACCCAACATAATTTATGCAAAATTTGAATCGGACATGGAAAAATGAGAAAAAAAAATACACGACAAACCCTAAAATACCGTCAAACTAAAAAGTTTATTTTGAAAACACGGGAAAGGTTTGGGGAAAAAAGGGGTGGCAGGACCAAGAAATGAAACAATGTGTAAAAAAAAAAACTAAAATGATCTTGCCTGCCTCAAAACCGCTAAGCTACTGCTAACAAACAAAAAGGGCAGTGGGTGGGGCCGTCAGGGCTAAAATGTGTTTTTTTAAAAGTTTTTTTTCCTACGGTAATGATGCCCAAGGGGAACTTGCTTAAAATTTCCCTTTTTCCCGAAAAACCAAAAATTACCAAACAGAGTAACCAGCAAATGCTGATACACAAAAACACAGGACACCCACGTATCCCTACCCCTAGGAAAATAGTCTCTCTCTAAAACACAAAGGGTGGCTTTTAAAAAATGGGAGGTGTAATGGGAAACCCAAAAAAGGTGGGCAAAACAAGAATGTCCAGATTGGTCCACCCCAGCAAACAGCAACAAACGATGTTGGGCAGGTGGACACCCCCCCCGACCACCAAAACAGGGAAAATAAAGGAAACCCCCGTGATTAGGGCAGAAGGAGGAAAAAACACAAAAAAACACAGGATACCCGTACCGTAACAAATCCCCAACACGGCCGGTTTTTATACAGCCTGGAAATTTAAACCCGGGGGCTTAGTGCGCCTCAACACGAGATCAATGCCTTAACCCCCTGGCCCTCGGGGGGCCCATTCGGCTACTTCTGTTAAAGGTCCCCAAAACACACCACCCCTTTGGGTTTCTCCCTTTTCAGTTCGCTGCAGCTAGCGATGGAACGGCTGCAAAAACCTCAAACGGACAGTTTTTTCCAGCTCTTCATTCAAAACTCAATCATGGACACTCTTTCTGACAGTTTTGGCGCTTCTCATATGTATTGGTCTCTACCTTCTTGCCTTTGTGCTGTTGTCTGGCCAATAATTTTGTACCCTGTTGTGGTGCGCCATTTGTGTTGCTACTATGTTTGTTGTCATGTGGTTTGCTACCGGTTGTGTTGTCAGGTGTTGCCTGCATTTGTTTTCTTAGGGCTCTCTTTTTGTAGTGTTGTGGGGTCTTCTTGTCTTTATGGTTTTTTTTGTCCATATTTTTATTTTTTTTCCCCGCCCCCCCCCCGCAGGAGGCCTTTTTCCCCTTTTGGGAGCCGCATTTTAATAAGAATTTGTTCTTAACGCTTGCCTAGTTAAAAAAGGTTAAATAAATAAATAAAAAGGGAAAAATAAAATCAACGATTTAGCACTTTCTTTTCAATTAAAAAATCATTTATTCAACTGAAAAGTTTGACGATTTCGAGGGAAAAAGTGTTTTTTTTTCCCATAGCCCCTGAATGGGTTCCCGAGGGGGGTCTAATTTTTAAACTGAAATTTAAATTAATAAAAATTTTATGAACTGAAAGCTTTTCAACAACAACCAGTGTTTCTTTTTTTTTTTTTACCTGAGCCTAATTGACTGACGTTTCCATCAATCTAAGAATTCTAAAAACTTTTTAAACTTCCAATTTAATTTAAATAAACATGGCCTTAATAATTTATAAAGGCTACAAAAAAAACATGAAATTCTAGGCTATTTTTTTAAATCGTTTGCCAGCTCCAGGTAGGGTCACAAATGGGGACAAAATTTAATTTTTAAAGACTAGGATATAGTCTTTTACATATTTTTTTTATCAAAAGGGGCCCCAAAATACCTCAATGGGATATAAATAAAAGGGACTTTATGGCCAACCGATGAAAAGTATAATTCTCCAAAATTTAAAGTCATTTTCATTGAGTACTTTTTTCCTAACAAAGCACACAAGGGATTCCGTAACTTCCCTTTCAAAAAATTTCCACTCCCGCATAATGACAAGTTAAATAGCCACCAAAACTGGTAAAAAGTTTCACGACGTGCGCGTGTTTGTCGTAGCCTTCACTCACGTGACTCACCAATTTTGGGCTAAACTGCATGAGCAGCACTCTCTCAACACCAAACCCCACCCCCCACTCAGCAACAGCTTTCCCCCACTGCATGATAGTCCTGCAGCATCACGTGAAAATAAATTTTTAAAAAAAAAAATTTTAAAAAAAAAAAAAAAATAATTTTAAAATTTTTAAATAGATTTGAAAAGGGAAAAATTGTTTTTTTTTTTTTATTAAAATAATATTATAAATTGTTTATTCTGATTTTTGATTTATTTTATTTTTTATTAATTTAAAATAATTATTAAAATTGTTTTATTAAAAATTAAAATAAAGTTAAAATTTAATAAATAATGGGGGGAAAATTAACCCCAAATTATTTGAAAGGGGGGTTTATAAAAAAAATAAAAAAAATTTTAATTTTAAACAAATATTAAATAAAATTTTAACATAATTAAAAAAAAATAAATTAATGAAAAAATTTATTATATTTTTATTATAATTTTAAATATCTTTATATTTCTTAATAATATTTAAAAATTATAAAATTTAATTAATTTAAAAAAAATTAAATTTAATATTAATTAATTAAATTTTATTGACAATTATAACATTTAATTATAATTTAATTTAAAATATTTTTTAAATTATAATATTATTTTTTTATTTTATTTTTATATAATATCAAAATATTTTATGTTTTTTAATATATGTATTTCTTCTAATTTTTGTTTTTTATTATTCAAAATATTTTCACAATTTAAGATAAATATTTTTTCTTTTTTTTTTATAATGTTATTCTTATTTTTGTTTAAGTTATTAAAAATAAAATTTCTATTTGTTTATCATTGGATTTTTTTTAGAAGTTTTTGTTTTAGAGGATGAAAAAGACGATTGTCTTTTGTGTTGTTATTTTTTTTTTTTAACGAAGCTATCATTAGTCAATATGTGATATGGAAAGTATTATATTAGAGACGAATAAATATGGCGAGGAATTTTTTATGTTTATTATTTTTTTTTACTTTTTTTTTATTTTTTTTTTTGTTTTTTTTTTTTTTTGTTTTTGTTTTTTTTTTCTTTTTTTTTAGGAGGGTATAATAAATAATAATCTATTATAATATTAATAGAAATATACCCCTTTGGGTAATTAATTTTTTTTTTTTAAAAATTTAAGAAAAAAATAAAATTTAATTTATTAAAATAAAATTTATTACAAAAAATGAGATTATAAAAAAATATGTATATTTTTATAAAATATTATTATTTTATTCTTATGTAAAAAATGGGGCAATATAAATTTTTATACCTATTTATATTTTATTTTTTAAGGATTTATTAATAGAAATATTAAGTTAAATTATAAATATAAAATTATAATATGATAAATTTTAAATAGTATTAATCATGAAAAAATATAATCAGTTATTATTCAAAATATAATATTACGAAAAAAAAAAAATATACCTAAATAAATAAATTTTTTTTTTTAATTTTGTTTTTGTTTATTTATTAATCTTATTATATATTATTTATTGTAATTTATTGATAGCTTTTTGATTATAATAGTATGATTTTATTAAGATTCTAATTTTAGTATTTTAGTATTATATATTATTAATTTATTAATTTAGATTATATTGTTTATTATTTTTAGTTGTAGAAAGTGAGACGAATGATTTAGATATGATATTAATACTTGTAATTGATATTTGATATGTATGTTAGATAATTTATGGTAATTTTAAGATATTACTTATAATGTAATTATTATAATATTATCCTAGATACTTTTTATATATATACTTCTGTCTATTATATTAATAATTAATTTATATCTTTATTAATTTATTTTATTATTTATGAATGAATTCTTTTATTTTGTATAGAATCTAATATATTATTTAAAATTATATTTATTTTAATTTATTATTTATTTTTTTAATTTATTTGTATTTAATATTTAAAATGATATTTATGATTTTTTATATTTTAATAATATTCTTATTATTTTTATTTTATTAATGGAGTTATAAGGAATGAGTATTAAGATATAATAATATATTTTTTTATTTTTATTATTTATTTTGTTAATATTAAAAAATTTAAATAATTTTTTAATTATTTAAATTTTTTTTTTTTTAATTTTTAAAAGGAAATTTTTTAATAAAAATTAATAAATAAAATAAAAATTAATATATTTTAATATTTTTTATAATTTTTAATTTTATATTACCATTATTTTAAATATACGATCCACTCTGACCTAAGAGGTCTCGACAACAACCTTGATTAATTTTTTGACCAGGGCCCAGGGACTTGGAGAACAAACAGAATAGGCTGGTTTTTAAATGTACACAGAGAACTAACACAATGACATCCATGTCAATCTCTCGGGGTCGACGTAGAGGAGAGATTACTGCATCGCTACTTGTCTTTGTGGAGGTATTGACAGCTGGAAATTACCAAGCTGTCTGTTCAATGACTAGCACATCCTCAGACACCCATGCATACAGTACCCCACAAGACATGCCTCCAGGGGTCTCTTCACAGTCCTCAATCCAGAACAGACTCTGGGAAACGCACAGTACTACATAGAGCCATGACTACATGAAACTCATTCCACATCAAGTAACTCATGCAAGCGTAAATCAGATTTAAAAACAGATAAAAGTACCTTATGGAACAACGTGGACTGTGAAGAGACACACACACAACACACACACAGGCACACAAAACAACATACGCCCCTCTATCACACGCACTCTAACACACACGTACAGTATTTTGTACTATGGTTGTATGGTGGAATTGTACTTTTTGTTTTGTAGATATGTAGTGGTGTAATAATGTTATATGATGTACTGTTACATTTTTGGTGATGTGCCTTAATGTGTTTGGACCCCAGGAAAGTGGCTGCTGCCTGGCAGCAGCTAATGGGGGATCCTAATAAATACAAATACAAATGTAATGAGTATTTAACTAGCTTTCTGGCTTGAGGGTCAGATTGTTGTGAACTCTGAGTATCGTACCGATCTCATTTGTGCACAAGTTCTGTCTTTTAAAACCTTTGAAAATTACAGAAGTCTTCGCCTTGTCTTTGCATCCATATTTTTCCACACCTGAGCAAATCGACTATTCCAACAGTAGGCATACAGCAACTTTAGATTAATGGGTATAGGTGCTGTTGCCCAGCCTGGTTCAGATCTGTTGTGCTGTCCTATGACAATCCCAAACACCATAGGAGTATATTGGAGATGTTTCCTTCTGTAATAATAGAACAGCTGCCAATGATTTTCTCTGTCCTTTTAGTGTGACAGAGGTGCTACCCCTTTCACTCGTGAGATCCAGCCAAGGAGCGTGGCCTACAAGTTCCACCATGTTTAGAATGACCCGTTCCTACCAAACTCATGTTTGTAAGTACGTACTACTAATGACAGTCTGCATAATTACCTCCATAATAATATATTAATAAAAAGCCAGCCAAAGAAAATGAACTTCTTCTCAATAGTCTGGTTCCTAAAAAGGTCTCTAAACCCCTCCCAAATGGAGTTTTTCCTATTGTCACTATCGCCTTGTAGGCTTGCTCTTTTGGGCCTGAGTTTTGTGAAGATAGTTTGGTTTCAATGTAAAAATTAGTATCAGAACAAATAAAATTGGATTGAGTGATTGTTGACGCGCTGTCTTAATTTTAGTGCAAACACATACAGCTGTTTTTTCCTTTCCTCTGTTTTGCAGAGCTGCACTTTTCACCCCAATGGCTGTCATCAGCTTTTTTGCCTTCCTGAACAAGACAGAGAAGAGGGACATTAAGCAGGCTCTCTGGTAGGTACAGTGTCATGCTCGTAAACCCCTCCTTTCTGCAGAGTAGCTGAAGGCAAACCCTAAATGGTTTTGGACTTCCCTTTAAGGCAAGAAAACAGTTTTAATTAACTACGGTTAGAGTTAGTGTTGGTTAAACCGGGATGGGGAAACATGAAGCTAGAGTTAGAGTTGTGGTTTGAGGCTAGGGTTAGGGTAACCAAAAGTAGCAGGTGTAAAATAAATGACTAAGCTGCGTTCCTTTCTTTCTGTCCTGATGAGAAAGAAACAACTGTCGGGGAGGTTCTCTTCTGCGCTGTTGAACCATCCAGTAAATGTGGAGGAAGGAGTTAAGATGGAGCGTCGCCTTTTTAAACGTCCAAAAATTTAAAGTCGCGTCACAGGCTCTCTTTCCATTTCCCCCTGAAACCGGATGCATCCGTTTGTTCTGCCCCCACAGAGGGTAGGGTTAGGATTGAGACCATAAAGTTTTTGGGCTGCATTTACACAGGTGGTCAAAAATACTAATAGTGAAAAAATATCAAAATTTGGGGCTGCCGGTCTAAACGCAACCATAGCCCGCTTTCAATGCAATAAATTTTTCACAAATTTTGACATTTTGAAAAAACTAATAAACTTGCTTTTACATGAAAGCTCATATTTTACTTTTACTGTAATAGCCCATGAACATGTTTTGACTCTGATGAGCAACACCTTTTTAAAGGTATTTTTTAATGAGTGAGGCAGTCCCCAATCCTTTCATAATTTTTTGCTTTATTGAAGTGATAGTTTAAAATGTTGAAAGACGGGAGTGAAAGGGCAGTGGGTCGGAGACGAACCCATGCCGGCTCTGGCATACTGTGTGTCGGGGTGAGCGGCTGTAACCGCTGACCCACACAGGCCACACAAGCCTCTTTCTGAGGGACTTTTCACGTCAAATAATGTCACGTCATACACAGAATACAAAAGATGTCTCTCATGCAGTCTCTGTCTTCCTTTCAGCTGTGACTTTGACTCTGGTACTCAATGGGTTTTCACCAACGCAATCAAACTGGCAGTGGGCAGGCCGCGGCCAGATTTCTTCTACGCTTTTCCTGAGGTCAGAGAACACGAGCGCGAGCATGGAGACCCCGACACCGGGGAGGAGGGGGGGAAAGAGCTTCCCTCGGGACCTCCTCATGTGAAGCAGACCTAAGGTCACGCACTCATACGCACAAACACACCATTTACCCCTTTCCCCACGCATTTTACCAGTAACACTCATGACCCGGGCCCAGTTGAGGGAAAACTCAAAACATTTTTAGGCCCAAAAAACTTTTTATTTAGGTCAGTAACTACATTATAATTTAAAACCAAGCCCTTGACCCTGACCTTTCTATTTCCTTTGTGCCTGCCTCTCAGTTGCCTTTGCTGGTGGGGGGCTTCACTGTCTGATGTGGGGGAAGCTGCACTGCTTTAGCCCAGCAGGAGGGGGCCCAAACCCTGGCGACTCTGTGCCTTCCTCGCCCCTCTCCTCTTGGCCACCCTCATCGCCATGTCCAGGACCCGACTAAAAACCCATGGCAAGGGGCCTAGATAAAACCTCGGCAGAAACAAAACGTTTCATTATGTGTGGAATAAAGCTTTTGGTAAAAATTAACTACAGTGCATTGGGAAGTTTCGATTTTTTCCAAATTTTGTTACTTTACAGCCTTATTCTAAATTGATAAAATTTTTTTTTTCCCCATCAATCTACCCAATACCCATAATGACAAAGAAAAGTTAGTTTTAAGCATTTTTGCAAATGATTACAAAAAAAAAAACAAATAAAAAATTTACAAATATTCGACCTTTCTCAGTACTTTGTTGAAGCCCCTTTTCGCAATTACAGTCTTGTTCTTCTTGGGGATGCGCTACACCCTTTGGCACACCTGTATTTTGGGGGGTTTCTCACATTCTTCTCTGCGTCCTCTCAAGCTCTGTCGGTGGATGGGGAGCGTCGCTGCACAGCTATTTTGGTCTCTCCAGAGATTTCAAACGGGGTTTAAGTCGGCCTCTGGCTGGGCCACTCAAAGGGCATTTAGAGACTTGTCCCCAAGCCACTCCCACGTTGTTTGGGTATTTCTTAGGGAAAACCCTCGTCCCCGTCTGAGGTCCTGAGCGCTCTGGAGCATTTTCATCAAAAGATCTCTCTGTACATTGCTCCGTTCATCTTTCCCTCGATCCTGATTTTCCCCCAGTCCTTGCCGCTGAAAAACATCCCACAGCATGATGCTGCCACTACCATGCTAAACCCTAGGGGTGGTGCCAGGGTTTCCCCCCCCAAAGTGATGCTCGGGATTCAGGCCAAAGAGTTCAATCTTGTTTCATAGACCAGAGTCTTGTTTTTCATGGGTTTAGAGCCTTTTGGTGCCTTTTTTGGGAAAACCCCAAACGGCTTTCCCTTTCCTTTAGAGGAGGGTTTCTCTGCCACCTTACCCTAAACGCCTGATTGGTAAGTGCTGCAGAGATGATTGTCCTTCTGGAAGGTTCTCCCATTCCACAGAGGAAACCCCGGAGCTCTGTCTGATACCATCGGGTTTCTTGGTCACCCCCCTGACCAAGGCCCTTCTCCCCCGATTGCTCAGTTTGGCAGGGCGGCCATCTCTAGGAAGAGTCTTGTGGTTCCAAACTTCTTCCAAATTTAAAAGATTGATAGAGGCCACAGTGTTTTTGGGACCTTCAATGCTGCAGACATTTTTTGGTACCCTTCCCAAGACTGTACCTCGACACAATCGGCTTTGGAGCTCTACGGACAATTTCTTCGACCTCAGGCTTGGTTTTTTGCTCTGACTTGCAACTGTCAACCATGGGACCTTATATAGACAGGTGTGTGCCTTTCCAAATCATGTCCAATCAATTTTAACTTACCACAGGTGGACTCAATCAAGTGTAGAAAACATCTCAAGGATGATCAAGGGAAACAGGATGCACCTGAGCTCAGTTTCGAGCAAAGGGGTTTCCTGAATACTTATTCGCTTGTCATTATGGGGTATTTGTGTGTAGTTTGATGAGGAACATTTTTTTAATCAATTTTAGAATAAGGCTGTAACGTAACAAAATGTGGAAAAAGTCAAGGGGTCTGAATATTTTATGAATACACTGTAAATAAACAGTGAGCTCCAAAGTATTGGGACAGTGACACATTTTGGTTTGTTTTGGCTCTGTGCTCCAGTACTTTGTTTTGAAATAATACAATGACAATGGGGTTAAAGTGCGCATTCTCACTGTAACAGGGGCCTATTGATTAAGTGTTGCCTTATCCCACATGGCAACTGGCTTGCTTTGACCTTCAGGCTTTGTCATTGGCTCTCAGAAGCCCTGTTAAACTTTTGATGTCTTTATTTTCAAAAAAAATATCAACACAACCCATGTTTAAAGTGTGGGCAAATTAAAAATTATATTGCTGGTTACAGATCATGCATTAATGAACTTCACATTGCACTAAATTGCTGAAATATACAAGTAAACTGAACAAAAATTCTATTTTTTTGTTCTCCAGATTGTCCTGGTGGGCTCTCTGCTGGGGTTGGTGTTTGCCTGTCTGGGCTACTGGCAGCACTACCCGTCTCTCAGTGACACAGACAGCCACAGGCCCCTGGTGCTCGGGAAGAAGTCCCGCGGCACAGGAGCGCAAGCAGCAGGAGCAGCAGGCCAACTCAGGATACCTTCTGCCTCTGTAAGGAGCCCAGGCCTCTTCTGTACTGGGTGCATCCCCATAATCTCTCCTTCTTCCCGAAGTGTGCCTCGTTTAGTACTCCCCACAAATGTGTAAGATTGGATTGGTGAATGGGTAGAGGGAGTTTCCATGTCCAGTAATTTCCTATCAAATCCATGAAGGGAAGTGAAACAAGTGCACACTTTGGGAGAAAGTTTCCTTTTAGATTTATGATTAATAAGATTATATGGACAGGGGGGACCCGATCCTAGACCCGCAGCCTTATGAATCGGGTCCAACCTCCACAGGGGGGAAAAACAAATAATAAAAACTTTTGTTGGAGAGGAGAGGTACCAAATATCCTGCTCCTCACTCAATCAGTGTGAGTCAGTCCGTGTACTCAGTTGGTAGAGCATGGCGCTTGCAACGCCAGGGTTTGTGGGGTTTGATTCCCACTGGGGGGCCAGTATGAAAAAAATAATGTCGGATAAGAGCGTCTGCTAAATGACTAAAATGTAATGTCAAATGATAAACAGTACTACGTAAAAACAGGGTTGCATTCCAGGCTGTCATGCTATATAAATGTTTCTGATCTTTGAAGGACCAATTGTATAGAAGTTAAAGGACCCACCACGGTTACGTTGGATCACAAGTAAGGACCATGCTAGCACTCTGGTTTTACAAATCTAAGAGTAATCCAAATCGAATGAGAAAATAATTAATCAATCATATGGACTCTTTCTTTATCCACTTAAGATGCCAAAATGCAGCTACAGATACTATATGTATAGTATGTTGTTTACAATACTGTGCCAATAAAGTTTACCAGGGAATGTACGGATTCAGCAAACTTTCTTACATTGTCAATATGGTTTTCCACAGTGTTTGTTGAGTAGGGAACTTCACCCATGCTATCTCTGAAGCCTATCATCCATGTGGTTCATGTTCTACAGTACAGTATGTTAACAACACAGGAGGCTGGGGGCACCAAAAAAGGGGGGGAGGACGGGCTCGGGTAATGGCGGGAGCGGAATGGGGGGGGAAATGGTAAAAAACACATGTTTCAATGTGTTTTGATGCCATTCCATTACCCGCCTTTTCCAGCCATTATTATGAGCCGCCCTCCCTCAGAAAGCTTCCACTGGAACGCGGAAATTGTGTCCTATGTAGGAGTTTATTCAGGGAAAAGGGCAAAACAGACTGACACCTACCCTATTCATTTGGGCAAGTACCTTTAAACTTCATTTGTTCTAGATAGTTAAAGGATAAAAAGTGTAGATATGGACTGACTGAAGTGTAAAGGCTGACTTTTTTGCTTTACTTACCCCCCCCCCCCAAACCCCTAAAGGTTAAAAAACAATAGTCGAAAAAGCTTTGAAAATTTTTCCCCATTCCCCATCAAAGTTTAAAAATCATTTTAGCAAAGTATTATTATTGATAGATTTTGTAACTCTCTGGGTTTTTTGCCAGTGATTTATAGCCTGGGGGTTTACGTTGTGTTGCTTTTCCCCATATCTTATCATAAGGGGAAATTGGCCCTTTTGACCCCCACTACTGAATAAACAAAAGGGGGTTGACGTCATTCAGAACACGGGGGGTTGGGACAAGCTTGCGACTTTGTAAAGTGAATCGGGAAAAAGTTCACCCCTTTTGGGAAAAAATAAACAAACTTTGGGGGTTTTTTCGGTTTGGCTTTTGGATTTTTGAATTTTAAGGAAGGGCTATTTGCAACTTTCAACAGAGAGAGACCTACGGGTTTCCCTTCCCGGAGGAACGGGCCAAAATTTGGGTAGAAACCATACTATAATATTAGCTGAAAATTGAAGGTATGTAGCTATTTCTGATGTTTTGCTCTCTACTTCAAACCAAAGTTTTGTTTTAAAAAGTAAAGTGATGAAATTTACCCATTTTAACCCCGCCCCCCTCATTAAAATTTCCAAAGGGAAACAAAAAATTTCCCCGTTTTGTTGTAGGGTGGGGTAGCACAATATTCATGATACTAAAATCCAGATGTCAGTTCCTATATAGCATCTAAAAAAAATGATATCTTCCTGAAAAACCCAGCACCAGATGCTGTGTTTACATATTAGAAAGCTGTTAGTGATTCCCAGGGGGTTTCTTAAAGCTCCTAGGTGACCAACCGAGCCCCCTCAAATTTCCCATCTGTTTTTTCATACGTAGCCAGACAGTAGGTGAGCTTGGTTTTTTTATTTTTTGTACGTTTTGTTTCCTTTTTAAAACAGACAAAAAATATGAAAGTCCCCATGGGGAAAAACTAAGAATTTCTATTTTTTTAAATTTTTTTTCTTTTCTGTCCTACCTATTCTAATATATTTTTTTTACCCCAAACTTTACTTAGCTTCTCTGCATGGAAGGTGTATTGAGCCGGTCAGCCCCATTGGTTCCACGCCCAGCCGGTGGACTGTAGGGGCCCCGGACCCCGTTCGCAGAGAGGACCTCTACCTGGAGGAGACACACAAACAGGCATAGACTTTTCATCACATTTAAACAAAGCACTTTTTAATAAATTTTAATTAATACACTTTTAATAACATTTAATTTTTTAATTTTTTTATTTATACAGGGGAAATCATTTCAAATGCCAAGTGAAATAAGTTAAAGACATTTTTTGTATTTCCCCCTTAAACCCCACAAAGTAGTGATGTATTCCCCGAAACAAGAATATAATCATTCCTATTTCTAGTGAACTTTTGTTCAGCAATAGACCCCATATTAAGAAAAGGGTAGCACTTTGCATTAGAGAGGGAATAAAGTGGTAGTAGCTGGTAATAGAATGGTAACAGTTATAGTTACTCACAATTTGAAAATTTAATTGAATGAAAACTGATTTGCCCAGATAAACCCCTTTAAATTTCAGTTTTTTAATGAATTCTGATGATAACAGAATGATAAAAATAATTATAATGATATCATCATAATTTTGGGTTGCCCTAACAGGGGGGGACCATGGGGGAAAGAAGAGGGGTGGTGGGAGCCACAGAGGGGAGACCTTTTACGTGAGGCTGAAGGGGAGGAGGTGCTCGCGGGTACTGGAGCAGCCCCCCTTGGGGGGTGAGGGGTGCTTGGTTTCAAAAGGAGACAAGGCATCCCTCACCCTTTTCCAGAGGACACCACCGTCCCGGAGGTAGGACCATCTTTAATGGCACCCTAGGTCTAATAGTACACAGGGCCCGGGTCAAAAAGAAATGCTCTACTGTAATAGGGAATAGGGGCCTATCGGACGCAAAAAACACAAATCATAAAAAGTGTAAATATATACCCTGTTATTTTGTTTTTATTTTAGTACGTATTTTTGGGGGGCCAATTTTACTTACCCTACAGTCTAAAAGGGGGTATCTGAGATTGGTGATGCCCCGTTAACTTCAATTTATTGAACCCTGAAACTTTGTAAATAAATAATAGACTGACTGGGTTTCAACCCGAGTAAAACGTACCCCCAAGACTTGCTTTAACTCCAGAGCCAATGCCTGGAGTGAAAGAGCCCCAGGTTCAAACCCCAGTCCTTTATTTGAATCACGTTTCACAGGGGGCCCCTAATGATGGCAGTGACGCTGAATGACGGAAAGGGAAGTTAGAATCCCCCACTGGAGAAACGGTGGTGTTACACACCCCTAAGGATGACCCCCCATTAAAATTTACAATTAGCCCCTGTATAGCTGTTTTCTGAAAGACCGGTAAAATTTTCCTGAAAATAGAATTTATGAAAAATCAAGAGTTTGCTCGGGTCTCCAATAGCTTAGACACAGCACAACGATCCCCTTTAAGACTGGATAACCCCCCTCTAACAGAGTAAACCAGGCGGTCAAGAGGGGGCTGGAGGGTATTTAGATAAATACCTGAAGGTAAAGTGTGAGCCAGATTCTACAGCTCGTTAAGATGGCAAACCCCCGTATGTCTACCATGTGATTTTAAAGGCAAAAAGTATGGTAATTGGCTGAACAACAGTTACTCATTGTGTCAGGATTCAGGTTTTTTAACCCTTTAATGATTCAAGGGTAATTTACAGGGGGAATTACATGATAACAAAAGACAATTACTTACACGTATAGATTTTTTGACTATTGGTTTTCAGGGGAAACCCGACCAAAGGGCCACCTTTTGTCAGGTGCATGGCATTTTGGGCCAACCTGTGACATCCAGCCCGGGGGGGTCGTTAAATGTGGTTTGTATAGAATTTGACCCTTAATCTAAACTTTGTTCTAAATTTTTTTCCCTGAAATGCGCTAAAACATTTAATTTCCCCCCCTCCTCTCTTTTTTCCCCCTTCCCCCATGTGTGAAAAGATTTTTCCCGGGGGGCCTCTCTAGCCTACTGAGAAATTCACTTCAAGCAGAGCAAGATGGGACCCCAGGGGCCGTGTTGAGTTCCGCCAGTCGACTGGCACCGGGGCTGATGGGGGACGCATGGGGTGGACGAGAAGGCCTTTTTGGCCACCAAAACACCAAATCTCTCCTCTCTTCCCCACTCTCTTTATCCGCTCTTAAAAAACACTTTGGGCACTCACCCACCCCCCATATAGGATATCCAGAGGACACCCTGCCCAGATCATGTCTGCGTCAGTTCAGCAAAAAAAAAGCACGGTGTTGGACCGTTCTTCTACAACAGCCCCAAATACTGCCAGACATCATAGCACCGTGGCTGAGTCAACCGCATCCCCCAATCTTCCTCCAGCGCCCCCCCCAAATTCATGGGGCAGTGCCTGGCTGGCAACGGGTCAGTACCCAAAAACCCCTCCTAACCTTTTAAGCCCTCCTAACTTTTTTCCTTTCTTCTCTATTTAGTCTTTTTTTAGACAAAGGTAGGATTTTAACCATTATAGTAAATTATTCTTTATTTTTTTGCTTTCTAGGTTTTCGACCTTTTGACCTTCTGACAAAACAAGAAAGAAAAACACAGATGGAGGGAGTAATAACGGCTACTGCCAAAAATCAATTTTTGGTCTGGCCCCAACCACCGCAGTTTTTGGAAATTGATGTTAAACCTATATGTTTCTGTTCAGAGTAGCGTCGCAGTCCAAGTGAAGCAACCCCAATAGACTTGAGGCTTGAGGACCGCAGAACTTTTGGATTGGCAAGTATGTCCAATGCTTACAAAGGGGAGCAGAGGGCTTAGAATAGGGTAAGCATGTCGTGGTATTGTGGTATGTATGTATGTGTGGTGTGTGGTGACTGCAAATGAGTGCCCTCTGCAATTGACTAGGTGCTTGTTCAGGACATACTAAAGGGATTGGGGAATCCCCTTGGGGCCTCGCAAAAAAGATAATGTGCTTGTTAAAGAGTGGAGAAAGGTATGACCATCTCTCTTTTCACATCAATGATTCAGTCATTGCACAAAACCACCATGTTCAATTTTTCCCCGTGTTAAAAGTCTTTGACCCAACTCCAGCTTGGACCCTTTTGGCATAGCTTCCTGTCTGTTCGACCAGACTTTTCCCATCCTAATGTTTGTAAAAGGCTGGAAGCGGGAAAGTAGCATCTGATATTTTCAGGTTTGTGCCCCAAAAAAAACACCCTTTCCTTTACATGTGCACTATTTGGGGCCCCGGGGCAAAAGAAGGCACTTAGTAGGGAATGGGGTGCCTTTTTTGGGATGTAGCCCCATTTTTGATTGTTTTTGGAGCCCCTCTCTTCCCCCTCTCTCTCTCTCTCGCTCTCTCCTCTCCGCTCTTGCCTCGGGGCCCAGCAGCGGAAATTAAGGACAGGAACTTCACACCCAGTTCCGGGATTGCGGTGTGTATTCCCAAGCCCAAGAACACCGACCCCCCTTTTAGGCACCCTCTCCACAGCCCAGGGGTTTCAATCCCTGACGTTGGTTGGGCCAGGTAAAAAAGCAACGGACAGCATTCTGTTACATGTAGACAGGCATTTCCTTTCTCCCTCCTCTCCTCCAGTCACAATGACAGAATGTCTTAAATAGGGTTTAGAGGAGTTGAGGGGCCCAATAAACAACTGAAAATCTACTTAAATTTAAATTTTTAATTTTTCTTTGAAAATTTTGTACATTTTGAACCATCCTTATTTAAAAAAGTAAAAAGAAATGCAGAATTAATTGGCGAACTAATTACTTTTAAAACCTTTAAACCCCCTTTTTTTCCTTCCCCAGGTGCCCATCTTTTACCCTCAGCGGTTTTTCCAGCCACAGGCTTTCTTTCCTTGGGCTCTCCAAGGGAAAGTTCCTCACGGTGCGCGGCCTGAAAGGACGCCCCAAAAATAACCCTCCCACCTGCAAAAGTTCTATAAATCTACCATCCGTATGTTTATGGATCAGTTTTAGTGAAATTTATGTACTAAAGTCCTTTAAGTCGAAATTCATAAGGCCCCTGACTATGTGTTCTTCCTCCTCAGTTTGACCAGGGCCTACGGGATGACCCCATGGTGGTGTTCCAGGGTGGATTTTGCCCCCATGCGATCCCACATACAAGGGGCAGGAAGAATGCATTTTGGGTGAGCCCTGAGACGTAAACTTTGATAGGAGTTACAAAAACGTTCAAGAAATACATTGTGCTTACCATGGTCAAGGTCCCCCCATATTAAGAGCTTTATGTTAGGCCCCTTTGGGGGAGCTTTGAAAAAGCTCTGCCGTTGTAATAAAAAACACTGCCCTTAAAACACATCATAGTTTTCCCGTGACGTGGAAAGCTTTTTATCCCCTTCCCTGCAGTGACCTGGTTGAAATTTTGTCCCCCCGAGTGAAAGACAACTGACGCAGTCAGCTCAGATCTGCTGTTCCCCTCAGTGTGCCTGGGGTGGCAGACCCCACCATGTACCGAAAACACATCCCACCCAGGAGCGAAGGTGAAGCCCTTTGTAAAAGAATTTTAATTTCACATTCATGGGAAACCATTGCAAGTTTAAAAAATTTCATTATTTTATTTTTCATAGTCCCAAAAAAAAAGTTATTGAGAAATTCAGATAACTTACAGGACCCTTTTTAAACAGAAAAGAAGTAACATATGTAAATATTGTGACTTTCTGTGTAATATTTTCTTTGTGTGACATTTTTTTTGTATGTACTATGTGTTTTTTTATCATTTTCCCCCTTCCCAACCAAATGTCCCTTGGGGACAAAAAAGTTGAACTGTGTTACATAAATGTTTCCTCAATATTTTTCCGGGTAGGGGGGCCCCAAAGGGTACAGTCTACCTAAGAGATGGGGAAACAGTGTTGGAATGTTAAATTTGGCGGACGGGGTTGATTACGTCCTTCAGGAAAAAACCACTAGAAGCTTCAACGAGTATCTTTTTGCCTTCAGACCATCTCTGTAGGTAAAAACAACGAGCTGGGGTTTGGTTCTTACAGTTTTCTTTAGCTTTCTGCAGTTATCTCATGTTTTTTTGTGTTTTCAGGGTTTCCCGAGGATACTTGCGCTGCTTTGAGGGAAAATCTTGAAGGAAGGGGAAAACCTTCCTAGCATCCCCAATGTAAAGAAAAGGGATGGAGCTTTGAGTGTGTAAAATGTTTCTAATACAGGGATCTGGAACATGTTAAAATACTTGTATGTTTTTTATAAAAAATAATATTTGAGGCTTTTTTTAAAGCCTTTAAAAAATTGTTTTTTGATCTGGGTTGTTTTTTAATAAACTGTTGTTTTGGTCAAAACCTAATGCCCCGTTTGCATAAAAAGCTTTTTAAAGTACTTGATTTGGGCTCATTGTAGTTTGTTTGCAATATAGAAAAGCAAATTTTATCATTCACATTTTATTTTATATGGGGCCTATACAGCAATTTAGTACTATATGTAAGGTTTTGGGGGGTGCGGCGTGGGGCTTTGCGGCGTGGTGCGTGTATATACAGTCCCATCAAAAGTTGGACACACCTCTCATTCAAGGCTTTTCTTTTTTATTTAAATTTTTTTAATTGTAGAATAAAGTGAAGACTAAACTATGAATAAATATAGGAATCATGTATAACAAAAAAGGTTAAAAAAATCAAAATATTTTAGATTCTTAAAAATAGCCATCCTTTCCCTTTTGATAACAGTTTTTGACACTTTTGGGCATTCTTCAACCAGCTTCACAGGTATCACCTGGAATGCATTTAAATTAAAGATGTCCCTTTCTTAAAAGTAATTTGTAAAATTTTTTTCCTTCATATGCTTTTGAGAAAATCATTGTGTTGTGAAAAGGGTAGGGGGGTATGCAGAAGATGCCCATTTGGAAAAAGCCCAAGTCATAAAAGGGCAAAAACAGCTCAAATAGCAAAGAAAAACGAAGTCCTCATTATTTTAAAGAAATGGAGACAGTCAATACGGAAAAATTTTCAAAAATTTTTTTAACTTTTCTTAAGTCAGTCGCAAAAACCACAAGTCTATGTGAAATGGGCCCCATGAGGGCCGCCACGGGAAAGGAAAAACCCCGAGTTTTCCTCGCTGCAGAGGATAAGTTCGTAGAGTTAACAGCCTCAAAAAATTTCAGCCTAAATAAATGCTTTACAGAGTTCAAATCCAGACACATCTCAAAATCAAAAGTTAGAGGGGACTGAGTGAATCGGCCTCATGGTGAATTGCTGCAAAGAAACCACTAAAAGGACACCAAAAAGAAAAGGCCTGCTGGGCAAGAAACAAAGCAATGGACATTAGACCGGGGGAAATTTTTTTCCTTTTGGGCTGGAGCCAAATTTGGATTTTTTGGGTTTCCCAAACCCCTGTGTCTTTGTGAGACGCGGTGTGGGGGAGCGGACGATCTCCGCGGGGTGTTTCCCACCTAAAGCATGGAGGGGGAGGGGTTAGTTGGGGGTGCTTTGCTGGTGACACTGCTGTATTTATTTTGAATTCAAGGCACACTTAAAAAAAGCATGGTACCACATAATTCTGCAGTATACGCCATTCCCCTCGGTTTGGGCTTAGTGGGATACATTTTTTTAACAGGACAATGACCCCAAAACACTCCAGGTGTGTAAAGGGTATTTTACCAGGAAGGAAGTGATGGAGTACGCATCAGATGACCTGGGGCCCCCACAATCCCCGACGTCAACCCCAAATTTGGGTGGTTTTGGGGATGGGCAGCAAGGAAGGAAAAAGCAGCCAAAGTCTCAGCATATTGGGGAATCCTTCAAACTGTTGGGAAAAACATTCCAGGTAAGCTGGTTGGAGAATGCCAAAAAGTATGCAAAATTGTCATCAAGGCAAAGGGGGCATTTTAAGATTCAAATATAAAACCCTTTTTTGGGTTTCTACATGATTCCATATGTGCTTTTATGTTTTGATTTTTCACATTTTTCTCAATGTAGAAAATGTAAAAATAAAGAAAAACCCTTTAATGAGTAGGGGTTCTAAAACTTTTTATGGTAGTGTGTGTGGTATAATACACTGCTCAAAAAAAAAAGGGAACCTTTAAAAAACACAATGTAAATCCAAGTCAAACACATCGTGAAATCAAAATGTCCCCAGGAAAACACTGATTACAATACATTTAATCTGTTGTGCAAATGGAAAAAGACAAAAGGGGAAATTTTAGGCAATTAGCAAGACACCCCCAAAAAGAAGTGGTTTGCAGGTGGTGAAAAGACCACTTTCATTCCTATGCTTCCT